>WBNM01043321.1:95039-205576 GCA_013399055.1 Ramphastos sulfuratus | reverse complement strand
GGTGAGACACTGGGACAGGTGGCACAGAGAGGGTGGTGGAAGCTCCATTCCTGGAGGTTTTTAAGGCCAGGCTCGATGTGGCTCTCAGCAACCTAATGTAGTGTGAGGTGGAGATAGATGATCCTTGAGGTGCCTTCCAGCCCTGACAATTCTGTGTGGTACAGCTCTTCCTACAAGCAGTTGGGCATGCTTTTTTTCCCTAAAAGCACTAAGTGTAAACCTGACTACTTAGTAAATCACAGTATGTTCTGTAGTGTCAGCTGTTAAATAGTTTGAGAACTGTGATCTAAGTATTGAACAGAAATTGATTAATTCACAATTGATGCCAAGATGTTTGAAGGAAATAAGAACTTCTTAGGTGTGTTATTGCATGGAGATGAGTATTGGATAAGGGTCTGGTTACAGGCAGTACTCATTTGTTTCTTTGAAGAGCATGTGGGAACATCAAGGTTAAGGTTATAACAGAGTTGCTGTGTTCTCACCCCATAATTCTTGTGTCTTTAAAGTGTGCTAAGGTGAAACAAGAAACTGGGGTGAGAGTAGAAGCTGCAGTTTGATTTTTAACTTGATCAAACTGAGACAACCCACCGTTCTGTCTGTTGTACTTTGTTTTCTGGTTAGGGATGAACAGAAACCTTTACTAAATATTGAAAGAAGGGACTTACTCTGTGAAGATAATTGTGGACTCTGAGCTGTGAAATGACAGAACTGCAGTTCCCTGCAGGCAGAGTAAACTACTTGTTGCAGCATGTACCTCCATCTTGTAATGGCCCAGTGTTTGAAGTAAGGGGCTTATCACTTAGGACCTTTCATCATAGAATCATAAAATGTTCTGGGTTGGAAAGGACCTCTGAAGGTCATCTATTCCAACCCCCCCTGCAGCCAGCAGGGAAATCCTCAACTAGATGAGGTTGCCCAGAGCCCTTTTGAGCCTCACTTTGAGTGACCCCAACCCCCTTCCTGGGCAACCTGTTCCAGTGCTCCACTACCCTCATAGTAAAGAACTTTTTTCCAAGCATCCAATCAAATTTCTGCTCTTCTCTAGTTTGAAGCCATCTCATCCTGTCACTGCAGGCCTTAGTAAACACTCTCTCTCCATCCTTCTTGTAGGCCCCTTTCAGGTACTGGAAGGTCACTNATATCAAAACATTAAACAGCACAGGCCCCAGTACAGACCCCTGAGGGGTCTGACAAGAGACCTCTTGTCACTGCTCTCCATCTGGACTTCAAGCCATTGAAGACCACCCTCTGGATGCAACCATGCAGCCAATTCCTTATCCACTGAATGGTCCACCCATCAAATCCATACCTCTCCAACTTGATGAGTAGAATGTTATGGGGGGTCACGTTAAAGGCCCTGCAGTCCAACCCCTTCTGCAATAAGAAGGGGCATCCTCAACTAGATCAAGTTTCTTTCGTGTGTGAAAGAAAGTGCAAGCATAGGGAAAACCTAATGTCTGGCACTGTACCTGCAGAGATTTTTAATAGATATGAAGTGGCTGCCTTCGTGATCAAAAGGGAGAGGCGTGTGTCTCAGTGCAAAACGTGACTGACAAAAGCTTTGTTTGTTCCCTTCTTCCTCCCCAGCAAATTGCCTGAAAGAGGATCATAAACAGGGATGCATTGTTACTATTATCTCCTGGTGTGACTCACTGAGCCATATATAGCAGCTCATCTTTTGAGGAGAATTCTTACTCACAGCATGTAGGATGTGGAAGCAAATATTAAATGTCAGACCGTTATGTCACTGTTGCATTAGAATTTCTTTCATGGCAGATAAAAATGTAAAAATAGCTTGAACAGCAATGTCTATCTGTATTAAGGCAGGTATTGTCAGATTAAGAATCCTCATTAGTTTTCTCCTAATTCAATGCTGTTATTTCCATGATAGTTAGCTCTTTTTGGGCAACAAGATTATATTCAACTGCATTAGCAAATTCTTGGCTATTTCAATATTTGGATTTTTGGTAATGTAATGCAGCAGGTGGCTTTTGGAGCATGCTTTAGGCCCCCTTTTTTTTTTCCTCTATATTTAAGACCTCTCTTCCCTCAATTGCCTAATCATGCCCCAAATTAATTCTCCGTGATTTCTTTCTGTTCTCTTTTGGTTGTAAAGAAACTGCTCGTGACATCCAAGTATGGCTCAATGTTGATCTCTCTTAAGATTCTTCTGACCTCTTTTTAGAAAGATTTACTTTCTGGAATATTGACTGTATCCTTCCTCTATATTTTGCAGTACTTCATAGAATGGTAAGGTTGGAAGGGACCTCAAAGATCATCTAGTTCCAACCCCGTGCCATAGGCAGGGACACCTCCCACTAGTACCTTGTAGTACCTTGACATATTTTAGTACCTTGACATTTAGACTGCTTTTCTTGCCAAGAAAGAGTAGCCAAGGCTTTCTTCATGGCTTCAGTGATGACTGCTGGACCAACTTCTGTGTCCTTATCCTCAGACAAACTCTACCCTGAAGAGCTAGAGCTCTGTTTTTCAGTGCTGTTGCAAGTGACATTGTCGTTCTACATCTGCTCTCATAGTAAAGTACTGTGGTGTTTGTTCATGTTTCATGGATGTTGGTTCAGCTTTCACTTTAAAACAGAGGTCAAGACTTTAAAACATGCACAAGGAAGTAAGAAACTGTCCTCATGTTTTGTGATCTTGATTATGTATTAGTAAAGCTGTGTTAGTAAAAGAAATATTCCTGTGTTCTGTTACAGGTTTTGGGATTTGAAGTTGATACGGTGAACTCTGTCCAGTTTTCAAACCACACAGGTAAAGCTTTACATGTCTCCTTGGATAGCACACCATTGTTTTCTTTTCACAGCCTATAATCTAATTTTTCTCATTAAAATATTCCAATTAGCCTCAAACTAGCACAACAGTCATTCAGCTCTACTCAACATGCAGCTCACCTCATCACAGGACAGCAGGAGGAAGATCAATCTTATGTTTTCACTCACATTTACAGGACATGGGTCAGAAATGTCATTTTTATGTTTTAACTCAAGTCTCACAGAAGTCTGGATTTAGGATTAGGGCATCATAGAATCATAGAATGGTAAGGTTGGAAGGGACCTCAAAGATCATCTAGTTCCAACCCCCTGCCATAGGCAGGGACACCTCCCATCATGTGATGTAGTAATGTCCTGTTCTCCTACTCAGGGCATGAGTTACTTTTATTATGCAGTAACCTAATTCCCTTGGTGAAGTGACACAAATACAACAATCTTACTCAGACCTACACAGGAGTCTCCAGTACTGTTTTGTGTTCATTGATGGCCCTCTGACACTCACATTACCAACCCAAAGATCAGAAGAATATTGAGCTAGATGCAATGTTTCCTGTCTTTGTGCCCACCCAGATAGCTAGCAAGTAGTATCCTAAAATTAGATTCTGGAGAGTGGAAGGGGGTGGGGTCTCAATATATTTGGGTGCATTTTTACTTGGTTTCTAAGCCTGAACATGTTGCACTAATGTAATACTTTCAGACTTCTTAACACTCACAGTGCTACAGGACTTTATTTGTCAATAGAAAGCAAAGATTTATTTTAGCAATACCTTTCACCCATAAAGGAGTCACAAGTGACTTGCTGGTTGTGCATCAAACACAGCTACTGTCATTGTGGTGGCAGTTTGTTTGAGGTGACTCTAGATGAATGAATTCTAAGAGTGTCATTTAAAAACAATCCAGGTACAAATTCTGAGCTTTAACATTTTGGAAAAAAAGCAAAAATTGTTTCTGATTAGGGGAAAAAAACATAATATTTGAGGTGCTTTCCTAGTGTCTTATAGGTACAGCCCTACTAATAAACTGCTGATTTTTGGAACAGAGAGCAGACCAAGAAGCCTCTGTCCTCTCTTACTATATTCAGCTCAGTGCAGCTTTCAAAATTTGTAAGATGTTCCTATCAAGGAAGAAATCTAGTGTCACCCTGGGGAGAAGAAAAGAATGTTTCAAAACTTGCTAGAAAGCCATCTCTGCTTGTTGAGAAAAGGCACAAAAGAGGTAATAATTAAACAAGATATGAGGGTCTTCCCTAGCTCAGGCAAAAAACTGCTTATTTTGGCACAGAGCAAAGGTTCTGACATGGTTTTAAGAGATACTTAGATGTGAGCTATATTTCTTTAATGTATTTAGTTTGAGAGTTGTGTTGCGTTGGGGGTTGTAGTGTTGTTTATTTTATGATAGCTGGGTAAAACTGTAGTAATAGTCCAGAAATTTTTTTTTTTTTCATGTGAAATAACTCAGTGCTCAGAATAGATGAGCACCTGTCGCTAGTTTGCTTTCAGTTTCAAGACTGAATCAGCTTTATTGGGTGTTCAAAAAGCCCAACCCCCTGCCATTTTTGACCTTAAACAAAATGTGTCTGAAGGTAAGACAATTACATTACCAATACAATGACCAGGTTCTTAAAACAGAAAAGAAGAAAGAGTTTTGGTTTTTAATTGTATCACAGTTAAAGAAAGGTTACTGGTCCTTTATTCAAGTTTGGCAGCCAATGAAGATAGTAGAAGAAGCAACAAATTAGTGATGTTTCACCACCACCAAGAAAAGGCCTAAATGAACATCCCAAATCCAAAAATATCTCTAAGATTGCAAGTCTTTAAAATATTTGGAACTCTTTTGTTTCCCTGTAAGCTTGACTGACTTAGAAAATATGTTTAAAATAAAAATCACAGAGATTGCTACACAACCTCATGATTTTGTCAAGCAGAGCTTCACAATGGAAAAAAATACTATACAGTAAGTGTTTGATGCTTGC
The DNA here is from genome assembly GCA_013399055.1 of Ramphastos sulfuratus. Taxonomy (NCBI): domain Eukaryota; kingdom Metazoa; phylum Chordata; class Aves; order Piciformes; family Ramphastidae; genus Ramphastos; species Ramphastos sulfuratus. Next base: position 200,812 of record WBNM01043321.1, on the reverse strand, counting down.
CAGATGCAATTAAAAGGAGATTGCCTTCAAAAGTATTGATCATATGGCTGAAAGAGGAAGGAACAGTCATAAAAAGAAGGGCACATACTCTTTCTTATGGCAGGTCTAGTTTTCTAACACTGCAGTTTTTCCATGAAATCCTTTCTACCCTTTCTAAAATTGAAGGATAGATTCTAAGCCCAGTGCTTTTCACCTCCTCTTTGAGACAGGTGTGTACAAACATGTGTTGGCCTCATAGGAAGACTTTTCCAGGCTTCCACATTAAATATCAACTTGCACTAGCACCTGGGTATAGAATCATAGAATTGTCAGGGCTGGAAGGGACCTTAAGGATCATCCAGCTCCAACCCCTCTGCCATGGGCAGGGACACCTCACACTACATTAGGTTGCTGAGAGCCACATCCAGCCTGGCCTTAAAAACCTCCAGGAATGGAGCTTCCACCACCTCCCTGGGCAACCTGTTCCAGTGTCTCACTGCCCTCATGGTGAAGAACTTCTTCCTGACATCCAATCTCAATCTACCCACTTCTGGTTTTACTCCATTGCCCCCTAGCCCTATCACTACCTGACATCCTAAAAAAATCCCTCACCAGCTTTCCTGTAGGCCTTCAGATACTGGAAGGCCACAATAAGGTCCCCTTGGAGCCTTCTCTTCTGCAGACTGGACAGCCTCAACACTCTCAGTCTGTCTTCATAGGAGAGGTGCTCCAGCCCTCTGATTATCCTCGTGTCCCTTCTCTGGACACACTCCAGCACGTTCATATCCTTCTTGTAATAGGGGCTCCAGAATTGGAGAATTCTAGGTAGAGTCTCACCAGAGTGGAGTAGACAGGGAGAATCACCTGCTGGCTGCACTTCTCTTGATGCAGCCCAGGATACAGTTGGCTTTCTGGGCTGGAAGTGCGCACTGGTGGCTCATGTTGAGCTTCTCATCCACCAGTACCTCCAAGTCCTTTTCCTCACAGCTGCTCTCAAGCCAGTCACTGCCCATTACACCACTGCAGGGATTAGAGAACAGAAACTGCCATCCTGGACTATGACATGTCTGGAGCAATGCCACAATATACAGAAATCATATGTTGAATGAATGGGTGAAGATAACCTGATTTTTCTAACAGAAACAACATCACGTGCAAACGTTTTCTGTGGTCATCATTAAAGACAGTAAGGCAAATTTCTACTTCAAAATCTAGCTGTGAACTTCAGTTCCTAAAAGAATGTGCATGCTAGAGGGGCATAGGTAGCAATGTGTGTGAGGTTTTGGACATGGCATTCTTTCTTTCCCAGACCTTATTTTTAAACCTGGTCTTGTCAGCAAAAGATAAAATGCAGAGAGAATTTATGACTAACAGGCTTTCTGGTGAATCATCATTGCCTTTTTTTTTCTGTCTTTAATTTATAAGATATTTTTGCTGACTCCTGCTCAGAAATATTTTTCTTTAGTCTCTGATAATCCTGAAGTTTGGAAAATGTGCCTTAAATGTGTCCCTCTGGGAGAGCAGTTTGTCATGTTGCTTGGAGAGTGACTTTTATGATTAGGGTGACTCATCCATGAATGGCATCATGCCTCACATACAAATGAAAGAAGCTGTCATGCAACCTACAAAGATTCTGTGCTTTCTATTCTATTTTACTACACTGTTTGCAGAAGTGTCTCATCATCTGATGTGCCAAAATAAAAATCTAGATCTTTTTTCTTTAAATTGCATTTTCGAGGTTGTGTGTTTTTTTGGGGGGGAGTGTTGCATTTTTAAGTCTCCAGTGACTTGCATTTTTGTTTGTAATCAGGAAGTTAATGATGAGCATATAATGTGCTTACCTTGCCATACAAATCCTGCCTTTGAAACTGCTGCAGAAAAACAGCCTGATTTTTTTTTTTTCTTTTTCTTCCTGTTCCTTTTTTAAGCTAACCACTTTTGATTTCCACTTAGTGAGTGTGTAGTGGGTGGTTGGGTTGGCTGAGAGACTTAATACATAAGAAATCATAATTATATCTTCTTAATGTTGATTCTTCACAATCTGTCACCCATCTGCAGGCATTCACACCTGTGCAGTGTGGGACAAAACAAAAAGATCTCCACTTGTGCCTAACGCTGTGGTAGTATTTTACTCCCACACAGACCAGCTGTAAAAAAAGAAAAAAAAGAAAAAAAACAATGGAGACTTTCAAACTGTATTTCTGGTTTTGTTGAAGGCCTCCTGGTAGCTGACAACAAGACTGAAGTCTTGTGTTTAGAGTGGGTATTCTGCCACAGTTTGCATGTGAATTTTGTGGCACGGCCAAGTCCTGTGGAGAGCAACAAGGATATTAGGGGGACTTGAGCATCTCTCCTATGAAGAGAAACTGAGAGACCTGGGGCTGTTTAGTGTGGAGAAGAGAAGACTGAGAGGAGATCTCATCAATGTCTATAAATAACTGAGGAGTGGGCGTCAAGTGTATGGGGCCAATTTCTTTCCAGTGGTCAGCAGCCATAAGACCAGGAGCAGTGGCTACAAACTGGAACATAGAAGGTTTCACCTCAACATGAGGAGAAACTTCTTTACAGTGAGTATGGCAGAGCACTGGAACAGGCTGCCCGGAGAGATTGTGGAGTCTCCTTCTCTGGAGACTTTCAAAATTCTCCTGGATGCATTCCTGTGTGGACTTAGCCTAGGGGATCCTGCCTTGGCAGGGGAGTTGGACTTGATCTCCGAAGGTCAGTTTCAACCTCTAATGTTCTGTGATTCGTTGAAACCAGTTTGGCTGTTGATCATGTGCCTTAAACGCTAGACCTATCTTCCTTTTTCCCATGTGAAATACTTGGTTACTGGAATAGTTTTGCAGAGAGCGTTACAGGAAGAACTCAGACCTCAGAACAGAATATTCTGGGCTGGAAAACAAAGAAATCTTACACGCCTTGTGGGACTTTAAATGGTTGGTTTGTTTTTGAGGGAGTGTTTCAGCTTTTCTTTGTTGTTGTTTTGGAGGGTTTCTTTTGTTTTCTTCTGATATGCATGGGATCTTTATTTTCTTTTTTAAAGTTCTTTTTTAAAGTAATTAAAATGCTTAAAAATATATTCCAAAGAAGAGGAAAAAAAAATTACCAGTGAAGGAAGACAAGAAAGAAAAGTATGTAAATTCATCTCCAGTGCAGGATTAGCTGACTCTCTTGGTTGTGGTTTTGGGTTTTTGTTTTTTTTTCTTTTTCATACCTCTGAATGATGACATTTCCTTGGAGACTAGTGAATTTCAAAGAGATAAGTGACAAGAGGCATCATATCTTACCTGTTTCTTTTCATTCCCTTATCTGCTAAAAGCAAATATGTAACATTTAATTGCAATAGAAAGCCATAACATAGATAGACGGAAGGGGAATAAAGATGTTTAAATATTTATCTACATGTTTAAAATTATTACTAATATGGGAGGCTGATTTAGTCAGTCTGAGCCAAGAACAGTTTTGGAGAGATGGTATCATGGTTTGCAGTGTTCTTTCTGCTCTGTCAGTGCAGCACTGAGGGGAATTACTTGGGGATTTTGTTAATCAAAACAAGGAGGACTCTGCTTTCTTCTTCTGGGCAAGATATAAGCCAAGATCTCACTTGAATATCCAAAATAAGAGTAATAATTTGATCCAGCTGCTATGCCTAACCAGCTCTTTATTCTCCAAATGGGATGCAGTTGTTTTGCCATGTACAAACTTGACACTAATTCTTGAGTTTTCTTGACTGCAGTTCTGGTATAACGTGTTCAAATAGCCTCATGTTGTGAGAGTTTGTTGTCTTGTTGAGTGTCACACAGGAATATTGCTGCTGAGCTGGAGTGGACAGTTAAACAGAAGATTTTAAGTCCTCTCTTGCTGTTTTTCAGATATTCATCCTCTAGCATAGGAAGCTGGCTTTCTTTTAGGCCTTGCAAGGCAGCTCTGGGCCTTCAAATGTGCTCATTGGCAGCTGAGGTATCGTTTCTAGCAGAGGAAAGCAGCAATTCTTGGTTATCATCCCAAACTCCAACCACTCGTGCTTCACTCTAAAGCCAGCTGGATCTCGTATATTGAAGCTCTCTGTTGTCATTCACTGCTAACTAGCTTTGAGTTCAGAGCTCTGCAGTGGGAGTTTTATTGACCACAGGATCTGTCTAGATTATTTGCCTTTCCCATTTCAAGATAGTCCCTCTTCCTGGGACCCCAAGTATTAATCCTTGAGTTAGCAAAACCCTTTTTTTGAACATGAGTAACTGGCTTTTTCTTCTGTCCCTCTGCAGAATCTGCTTTTTGGTTGCATATTCCATTAGGAGAGTAGAATAAATACAGGGTTGTGGGATTTGGCCCTTGTTCATCATGTCACATGGAATTACTGTGGGGAAGGGGCTCAGGATGACTTCCATTTTGCTGTCAGTTTTGATTTAGTTTTTCTTCTTACTTGAACATAATTCGGTTCCTAGTGAAATTGTGGTTCTCTGCTGGACCTCCCCTGAGAGCTTGCCTAGGGTTTTTTTTTTTCCACTTCCAGCCATCCTGTGATTAGACTTTGAGCTGTGTTACCAGGTAGCAAAAAGGATCCTCTAGATACCCTTTCAAGATTGCTCTGTAGGAATGGGCTCCTGAGAGTATCAAGATTGCCTGGACAATCTGTCATAGATTTTTATGGCTATGTGTAAGGGTGAAAGCCGCACTCAGTTTCACTGATGGGCACAATGGGGCAAAAAGGACTCTGTTGTGTCCTTGCATGGAGTTCTTTGCAGTGCTAATAGAGGTTTGGGGAATATAAAAGCACAGATTATTTCTTTCTGAAGCTGCAGATGTGATAGAACAAACATCTGTGCATGTGTTAAATCAGCCAAATATTTGAGTTGTAGTCAAGGGTTCCTCATAGACACATATGTGTGCCTAGCTGGTAGGTGTTGCCATTTTGAGTGTCACTCTGTTCTGTAGTAGAACTACAGCCCTAACATATGGGAATCCCTATTTCTTCACAGAGACTCTTAAAAAGCATTTACTAGAGAATTGTAGTGGCTGATATGAGTCAGTCCCCCAGCCAGCTGGCAGTGAGTTGTGTTTTAGAGGATAGGTCTTTGTGAGCTGAGGAGAACAAAATGATCCATCTGCTCACCCTACTGTGGGTGTATTTGGATTCATAAGAAGGAAAACTGAAAAATGTGCTTATCCTAGGCTCTAGGCACCTTTTGGCTGTTACTCTAATAACACAGTTTAGAGTGATAATCAAAGCAACAGTTTTTATCACTGAATTTTCTAACTCAGAAGAGCAGATGTTATACAAAATATCACTACCTTCTCATGGGGGTAGTGTGGAAGAAGATACCTCACTTAACATTTCACTTCTCCTAATACCAGTTAGCAAAATCAGAAGCTTTTTAACAAGCTCTGAGTAGGGAGGTTGGAAGAGGTGAATTGTGGGGCCTTAATCTAATACATGCCCTGAAGGAAGTCTCATTCTTATATACAAGAGAATGATGGCTGCCTTCTAGATGGGCAGGCTTTGGTGACAAGGTACATTTACATTTCCTAACAAATGTTTAGAGTCTGTCAAGGAAGATTTTTTTTCTTTTTTTTTTTTCTTCCCCCCCATGGAGCTTGGCCTATTGTTTGCTGAAAGCAGTAAGTTCACCTTCTCCCAAGTAATTTTACTTTCCATCCATTTCTCAGTCAAGAGTATTGGCTTGTAATTCTTAGAGATCACTTAAGGATAAGAGTATATGAATATTACCTGTTTATATTGTATTTCTGCTACTCATTTGCCTCTTCCAGTACTCAGCCTTAAAACTATGCTATTTTTGTAAGGAAATCTGGGAGTTGGCACTGTATGTTTAAAGAGCATCCATGACAATCTTCTGCTGTGGTCACTCTATTCGTTAAATGCATGTCCCAGTGAAGGCTTTATCTGGTGGCTGCAGCAGTACTGCATGCCTGCATGTGGATCCACGAGCCTGATCAACCTTGTTATCTCATTGTCAGTCTTTATATATATTTTTAATAGCATAAAATATAAAAACTGACAGGTTATACTGACATCTGCCTCCAGCGAACTCTGAAACATCCATTTGTCCCCCTCCATACAGGAAAGGGATAGTTGTGTGGGTTCCATGGAAAAACTTGCAGGAGCTTGTGTGTGCTCTATTTGATTTGCTGATAAACGGACAGTCTCAAACTTCTTTATAGTCACACTAGTTGCTTTGGGAAACAGAGGTGCTAAGAAAAAGTTGAGCATGTTAACTCTTCTGCTGGCAGCAGCATTTTACAAAGAGGAAGTGGAAATACTTTCTGGTACATATATCTGCTGTAGTTCCTCCAGCTGTATAATTCTAAATAGAAAACCTAGCTCTTGAAAAGTTGTCTGGCTTTTACTTTGCAGGTTATGCCCACTGGAAGGGTCAAGTGTTAAACTCAGATGAACTTCATGAACTGTATGAAGGACTTAAGCTGAACAAGGTCAACCAGTATGATTATGTACTCACAGGTAAGAAAATCTTGTTCTTTAGAGTTCCCATGGCATGTAAACGAAAGTAAAGAAGGACGAACTATATCCCTCCTTTTTCCAAGCCAAGCAGTTTGTTTCCCTACTGCAGGGGCGGGATTTGGGAGAAAACCCATGAATCCCCGGATTAGGGAAAATCAAGAGACGACCCAATATGAGTTAGCTCAAGATAGTCCAACTTTATTGAGAGCATCAGCACTTTATATATCATTAGTGCCACTGTGCATGCGATCACGCGCTGCTACTTTCATTATGATTAGCTACAGTAAGTTTAGCACAGCTTAGCCAGCCTAAAAGTTAAAAGTTGCATAGTCTCCCCTATTGCAGTTACTTGCTAGCGCTACTTCCCTAATTTCCCAGACCTTAGTTCCGTAAAAGCTGTTTGTTTCAACTGCATTAACCTTTCAGTCTGACACGTATCCCAAAGTCAGCATAACTCACAGCTTTCTCAGGCCTACTTCAGCTCAGCATATTCAGGACTTACATCAAGGCCTGGATTGTACAATGCTTCTAGGGACCCATGTCCCTTGTCTCTTAACCATTCTCCAACACCCTACTTTGATTCCTCCTGCAGCTTCATCTGTATATTATAGTGGCAACTGCTCCTGCTGTTCCATTTGAAGCAGCCAGTGTTCTCCAGCTCAAAGGTTGTAACTGAGTGTGTAAATTGATCACCTGGTATAGTTTACAGACTTGTACCAGCCAGTCATGAGCAGGCTTAATTAATGTTCTGGGAGTGTTTCTACTGAAAAAAAGGCTGAGGAATGTCAGAGTATTATTTTATAATTTATTATCAGAACATGAGTTTAACCCTTTCTCCTAAATTTGCAGTACTGGTGTTCCACAGTCTTCCAGTATAATTTTAAAGACAATTGTCTGCCCTTGTTTTTTCTACTTTCAAAGGTATAGTGCTTTGGATACACAGCAAAGTATAAACAGGGTTGGATTTTGGTTTTGGCCAGCTCACGTCTCAGGTTTTTTTGGCTCTTGTTATTCATAGAATCATAGAATGGTAAGGTTGGAAGGAGACCTCAAGGATCATCTAGTTCAAACCCCCTCCCATAGGCAGGGACACCTTCCACTAGCACAGGTTACTTAAGGCCTCGTCCAACCTGGCCTTGAACACCTCCAGGGAGGGAGCATCCACAACCTCCCTGGGCAACCTATTGAGTAGGTCCTCTTGAGTGGATACCATTCCACAGGACGTAATGACTGTGCAGTGCTTTCCTGGTGCCAAGTGTTTATAAACACAGGCAGAGAGCTTCCTCTAGAATGCTTGAGAGAAAAGAGAGGCTCTATGTGCAGTTTTTATTAAAAACTCTTTCTCATCCAGTTCCTTCTTCTCAAATATAGATTACTGATCATGTTACATGTCAGTAAGAGCTGTGCATCTGGTTTAGATTACAGTAGTATTGTTTTTTACAGCAATGAGCAGTCACTTTTTTAAAGGTAAAGAGAATTAGATTGCCAGATGTGGTTGATTCAATGGCATTAACCCATAGGAAGGTGTTTTATACACAGGCAAAAATGGAAACTTTAAATGTGTGGATCGTAACTCCAAAACAGTCATTCTGACTTGAAGGGTGTGGCATGTCTGAAGTGTTATTGCCAGTTCTATTTCAGGGAACATCTCCAAAGTAAAGGAGACTAAATAGAAGATAGACTGAACTAAGGTTAACAGATTCATTTCAGCTTAAATGGTCTCTTTGATTGAGAAATAGACAAACACCCATTCTTCCCTTAAAATAACTCAGACAGAAGACATTTCCAGGAAAAGCACACTGAATTGCAAGATGGGTTAGTATGCAAAATGTGTAAATAATGTTTCAGTACTCCTTTAGCTGAGACACTCCTTTTATATTTTGCTTTCAACTCTTGGAAGGAGGCCCCAACTCTTAATATCACTGCCAGCTTCTAGCAAAACAGATTAGGTTAAGAACTCAAAAACAGTAGAAGCAATAATAGAAATCTTCAGCAAAGATAATGTTTCAGGGAAAAAAAAAGTAATATTTGTTAATATGCCTTTTTTAATTGGACTTGTGGGTAGATGGGTCAGTGAGTTGTTCATATTTCTTTAAAAATTTCATTTAGTCTGATCATTTTGAGTAAGGACAAAAAGAATGTGTGAGCAGAAATGGCATTAACTTCTTAAGATCACAGTGTTTTGGTGTTCAATTGCTCTGTGGCTGAACTTTAAAATTCTTTTTTCCTCATTCAGGGACAACTGAGAGATTTTTCTCTTCAAGCAGGAATAGCCACTCACTATAATACTATAACACAACAGTACTTTGTACTTCCCACAATCTCAATATGATTATTCAAACACTGATTATTCAAACACTGAAAACAAACTAATTTGTCAGCAGATGGGATTTGACTTGAGTTGTGTAGAAGTCTGGTGGCTGCAGGTATCTCAACTGAGATGGAGGTTGTTATCTTTAGGCTGATTATATGACATAACCGTTAGCTTCTGTGACATAGTTACTTCACAGTATCACAGTATAAGCAAGGTTGGAAGAGACCTCAAAGATCATCAAGTCCAACCCATTACCACAGACCTCAAGACTAGAATTGACTACTTGTAGATATTCATCTACATTACAGTGTCATTTACAGTAAAACAATGTGAGAGATAAACTCTGTTGTTTTGAATCTCCTCTGTCAATAACGTTTTGGGCTTTTTTTTCAGCCAGTCTACCATCACAGGTCATTTGAAGTGAAAAATCTTTGTTTATCCTTTAGGACTGATTGTCAGCAATTCACAGACAGAAAACAAAACATTTAGACCAAAAATCTTGGAAGTTTTTGCCATTTCTTTGCAAAATCCAAGAATTTCTCTAAGACTTTTGTGAGTGGAAAAAGGCCCAAAATTTTAGAAGACTGGACACTTCCAGACTGAAGATTTGGAAGAAGCTACTTTGCTAAAAATAATGCTATTAAATGAACTAAAATTATTAATTATTAATTCATAAACATTGTAAATGAAGTTAATACATAAATATAATAGACTCATAGAATGGCTTAGGTCGGAAGTGACCTTGGAGATCATCTACTCCAACCTCCTCACCATTGACAGGGATGCTTCTCAATTCAACTTGGCTGCTCAAGGGCTCATCCAGCCTGACCTTGAACACCCCCAGAGAGGAGATATCCACAGCCTCCCTAGGCAGCCTATTCCAGAGTTTCACCCCCCGTGTACTGAAGAACTTCTTCCTAAGATCCAGTCTAAACCCACTCTCCCTCAGCTTAAAACCATTCCCTCTTGTCCTGTTGCTAGACACCCTTATGAAAAGCCCCTCTCCAGCCTTCCTGTAGGAATCCCTTCAGGTTTTGGAAAGCAGCTATAAGGTCACCCCAGCGTTGTCTTTTCTCTAGGCTGAACAACCCCAGTTCCCTCAGCTCATCCTCATAGCAGAGGTGTATGTAAATAAACATCTATAAACTAAATATAAAATATCTCAAATAAGGTAATTGTTAATAAGAATATTATGATGCTAGCATTGTGATTTGGGCCTTGAGATATAATGAAACTTATATCCAGATTCTTTCACTGGTAAGCATAAGAATAGGAATGTCATTGGTAAATTGGCCACTGCTCTAAAATACTCAAGATTAATTCTGTATTGCATTAGTGTGTTGGACTGTATCAGTGCCAACATTAATAGTAACAAAAAATTTCAAACCAGAGTGCAAGAAAAGTATATGAAATTTCAAATATTTCTTACTACATGATAAAACAGTACTCATCTTGACTGCTTTTTTGAAGAAAAGACATATTTTTTTTTTTTCCTTTCAGCCTGACTTTTTTTGTGTATGTAGTCAAGCATTTTGAAATTGTATGAGCTTTTCATGTAGAACATACTTAGTGCATTGATTTTTAAGTTTATATTTAAAGTCATGCAAGGACTGAGTTTGTCTTCCAGCTATTTTTCCTAAATGAAATACTAAACTACCTTTGCGCTAAAAATGCTGTGTTTCAAAGAATGAGATGTAGTGTTTCTATACTCCCCCCCCCCCCCCCAAAAAAAAAAAAAAAGTCATGAAAATCTACTTCAAAAGTGTCCTTTTTTCTTTCTCAAAGGGTATACAAGAGACACATCGTTTCTTGCGATGGTGGTGGATATTGTCCAGGAGTTGAAGCAACAGAATTCTAACCTAGTGTATGGTAAGGATGTGTATTGTAATCCTTTCTGATTCATCATTTTACATGTCCATAATTTTCACATTTTAGGATGAAAATGTTCTGATGTTACCCAGCATTTCACAACCACCTTGTGCTCCGATCTGACTGGGACCAGGTTAGGCTCCAGTGAAATTCCTTTCAGCATTGATAAAGTGTTGACAGGGTTGGGTTTTTATCTTTCTGGTTTTATACTTTTCAGTATGTTTCTTTCATTATGCCATCCAAAGGAGAATGTGCCTTGAGCACTACTTGTCTGTATCAAAGAAAGGCTTATAAAATCCCAGCCAGCCGCTGCTGTTCATATTTCAGAGGAACAGGCTGTAGGTGCTGGTAGCTGAAGCCTCTCCTTGAGTTCCAAGTCAGTTGAAAGCAGGACAGACTCTTGAGTTGCCCTGCTGTGGTTTCAGAAGTGTCTACTGTACTTCATAAGCTTCATAATTTAGCTTTTTTAACTCTGGTGCCCTCTGCTAAGGTTAGCTAGGAGCACTTAAAAAGCAATTGACTAGCAGGTGCTGTCAGTAACATCAGTCAGGCTTAAACTTCTGAGAAAGGATTCTTCTCTTTTCCTTCCTGGCTCTAAGTGAGTCAGAAGTTTTGAACATAACAAGCGCAGGCCTGAGTTGAGCAAAATGCTTGCAGTGGAAAGGCAAAGTCGTGAGAATTTAGTGAGATAGAAAGCTGTGAGTGCTAGTTTGACTCTGTCATCTTCGAGTTCAGTAGTGTGGTCAGGAAATAGAATGATGTGAAGGATTTGCAAGAGCAATGCTATGTGAGTGTGATATCTGACTTAAAATCAACAAAGCACAGTTCTCAGAATAACAGGGCAGAGCTATCTTCATGAGCTCAAGTTTTGTTGATTTTTAGCCTTTATTAACAGTTGAATTGTCAGATTCTTCACTCTCTCCACTAGTAAGTGAAAGATAAAAACCTTCAGAGTATGAGCAGAGAGAAGAAACACCTATCCATATAGTACAGGAAGTGGTCAGATGTTCCTGCTCACTGCAGGGTGCTTGGACAAGATGACCTTTGGAGGTCCCTTCTAACCCAAACCATTCTGTGGTGAAAACAGAGCTAGGCTTAAAGATTCTTTGTATTTAATAAGCAGACTGTAATATAAGGAAAATACTTTTAAAATATAAACCAAAATTACACTCTTTTTACTCACAGAAACTTCCTTAATGACTGACTGGAACTGACTTGGATACCTTTGGATTTGTATTTCATTTTTAGCTTGCTAAAAGGTCTTCGTACAATGAACAATAATTCTTATTTATAACAGAACTAGACTCTTTCCATTCTCACTTTGAAGCTAAGAGCACTTGGAATATGTTGTTATTACTGCTGATGATTCAGAACCTGTGCTAAATATGTTAGTGTTATTCCACCAAGTACAAGTTTGTGTACTTTGGCATGGGCTTTCTTACTGTTTCATTACAAACACACTTTTTTTTTTTAATGTGTACACACATTTTGGTGTGTATGTTTGGCATGTGTGGTTTTTTTTTTTTTTTATGCTGAAGTAAAAATAGGAAGCTTTTCAGAGCTGTTAGCTTTTCCCACGTTTCTTTTCCACCACATATTACTATTCCAGAGGTGTGGGTTGGGGAGTGAAAGGGAGAGGTTTCTTTGAGTTTTCCTTAGCAAAAACCATTTTACTTCCAACAGTCAAACACCCGTTCTCATCACCTTCAGACATGAGAATATGGAAGCAGGTAAGAGAGGGTGACTGCAGTCACAGAATCACAGAATGGTTTGGGTTGAAACACCCTTTAAAGATCATCTAGTTCAAACTCTCCACCATGGGCAGGGACATATCCCACTAGACCAGGTTACTCTAGGCCCTGTCCAAACTGGCTTTGTGGATGCTCTGTAGAGGAGACATCTGCAACTTCCCTGGGCAACCTGTTCCAGTGCCTCACCACCCTCAGTGTAAAGGATTTCTTTCTAATACCCAGTCTACGAGCCTTTTGACAGCATCTACCCCCATTGCCACCCACACAGGGCATCCCAGGAGGACAGCGCCAATCCCTTCTGCAGATGCTGCAGGGTGTGGGCTCCCCTCTGCATGATGCTCCTACCCTACCCAGACACATAAGACACACAGCAGGGACATTTTGTCCCCAGCTCTCTCTCTCCACTGACAGTTGTTTAAGACACATGGCTTACTCCTTCAGAATTGGCAGCCACTAGTTACAAATTTTGGGTGGAGCATGCTGCAAGAGCTGTGAGGGTGTGTAGGCTGTCAGGTGCTCAATGCTGCTATACAGCCATTACTGTTGCCTAAAACTTCTCCCTCCCACCAGGGTCTCTATAGCTATACCCTATTGCTAAACCTAGATTTATTCTCTTACAGTATGTGATCCAGTGATGGGTGACAAATGGAATGGAGAAGGCTCTATGGTTAGTACTTAAATGTGTGGATTCTCTGTATAGTGACTATTTGCTATATAAATATGTATAAAGAATTATTAATATTATATTTATTAATATTATTTTTTATTTTATTTACTATAAATATTTATTGAATTAGTTAATACTTTTAAAACACCAGAACTAAGATGCTTCACCTAAGCATGGCTCTGGATCCCAGCATCAAGTTTGTGCTTTTAATTTCCTGTACTTACATGAGTGTAGTATATGGGAAGAGTGATGGTTGCATAGCCCTAGGATTATTTCTAACTCTCTAGTCAGACAACAGGTGAAATACAGACCTTGTCCATGGCAAAAATGACCTCCTACTCTCCTGCACTGGATTTCCCTCATCTTCTGTCACAAGCTCTCTTTTGGCTGATAGCCTGGCTGGCACTGTCAGTGGTTGTGTGAAATGACATACCACTTGAACCTAAATGGAGATAACTTATTTCACATGACATCAAACAGCTGCTAGCACTGTGATCAGTGACAGAAAGGTTCTGTGTGCCAATACCATGCTGCATACTGATGAAGAAACATTTGATCAAAATGAGCAAATGAGTTCAGTAAAAATGCAATGTGTCAAGATATCAGCAATTATGATATTTTATGGTTTCTTCTGCCTCCAGCTAGTCATGCACTATGAATTCCTCTTTGTCCTTGTACAGTTTTACAGTCTACCTGCTCATAAAAGATCACATGAAGTAGCACTTAGTAATAAATCTGCCATTGCTTTTGTGTTCTCTTCTTTCATTTTACATCTGCTGCAATGTTTATTGCCCTTGTCATTTTCTAAAAGAGAGATCTAGCATCCGTAGGGTCACCTTGTGAAACTTCAGATGTTAAGAGAAGTGATAACAATGGGCCTACCTATGTATCTTTGGTAGAACATAAAGAAATAAAGGAAGAAAAGAATACTTAACATGCCACCCACCAATTTATTCCTACCATAAAATAGTAAAAACGTCATTATTTTAAAATGTCTTGGTTTAGATATGACTTACTCTTGAACTTCTGTCTAAAGGCAGTCACCACTGCACCATGGCTGCAGGAGTGAGCTCAGTATCAGTATGATGGGTGTTCAGTAGCATCTAGTGGTCAACACTGTGATGGGGTTGTACCTGTTGCTGTACACTGGGAATGGCAGGCAGCAATGCAGATTCCTTGCCCTGCAAAGCTTATGAGGCCAACAGAAAAAAAAAAAAAAATGGGCAAAAGAGGGTATGCATCTCCATTTAGCAAATGGGGCTCTGACAGAGAATACCAGTGACTAGTAAACAATGAGCTTTTGAACTTGTATTAAAAGTTTTGTTAAATTGAGTTTCAGCAGGACTCAAAGGTGAGAGAACCTCTGTACCCATCTCAGCCAAACTGCTAGCAGAGCTCTGTTGTAAGCTTTTCAGCTTTGAGTCTAAAGTGCAGAGAAGCTGCTGGGCTCCTGTTGCATCTTAGTGTGTCACCTGCTTAGAGAGCCAGTGTCCTATATTTAACTAATGAAGACTGGGTAGAGATGAAACAGAAGGGCAGCAAGAGGATCTTCGGCCTTTATTACTTGAAGAGCGTAGTATGCTAATGCAGCATAGTATGCTAATATTTTGCTAGTCTTGGGTGCAACACAAGCAAATTATTTTTAATGTCCTTATTGGAAGTGCTTTATAAATGAAATTGTACCAAACAAATTACACATCTGATTCCTGCTCACGCATACTGATGTACAGCACACCCTAGAAATACTTCCCTGAAAGAAGGCAGTGAAATAGTGCACAGCATGGATTTTGCTTGTTCCCTTAGCCCCACAGTGCAGCACAATTAATGCAGGCACATCCTGCTGCAGCAAAGAGCCAGTACAACAACAACAGTTTCTTTTGGAGGTAAGGACATGAGAAGGGATTCCCTATCATGGGACACTCTATTTCGTTATGCTGCTCTGTCACCTTGGTGAGAGGGAACTTGGAAATTCTTCATTCAGGCACCACTTTTTATTGCTGCCAGTTTAGCCCTATCTGCTTAGCATTGCTTCCCATTGCCTCCAGTGGAGGAAGGGTTGTACTGTCACCAGCTAGAGGATACACTGACTGCCACTTTAGTTATTGCAGCATAACCATAGACTCATAGAATCATTCAGGTTGGAAAAGACCCATGGGATCATAAAGTCCAACATTGATCCTACTCTGCAAAGTTC
The DNA here is from genome assembly GCA_013399055.1 of Ramphastos sulfuratus. Lineage (NCBI taxonomy): Eukaryota > Metazoa > Chordata > Aves > Piciformes > Ramphastidae > Ramphastos > Ramphastos sulfuratus. The sequence goes on along the minus strand of WBNM01043321.1, from coordinate 185,560 downwards.
ACCCCAGGCACCACATCTAAATGACCTTTAAACATGCAGGGATGGTGACTCAACCACCTCCATGGGCTCAATGCTTGACCACTCTTTCTGTGGAAAAAAAATTCCTAATGTCCAGTCTGAACCTGCCCTGTTGCAGTTTGAGGCCATTGCTTCTTGTTCTATCGTTAATTACCTGTGAGAAGAGACAATCACCACCCCCTCTACAAGATCCTTTTAGGTAGTTGTAGAGAGCTGTGAGGCCTTCCTTTAGCCTCTTGTCATTCAAACTGAACAGCTCCAGCTCCTTCAGTTGCTCTTGAACAGCTCACTGGGACCTGTCAGATTGTTCAGTGACAGCATGAGTGGTAGTTGGAGGGAAGGAGAGTTGAAGTCCCACATCTCCAATGCTTCTGACATTCAATGCTGTTTCTTCTCTCCTAGTATGTGCCCGAGGATCTCCTCCCAGTCTACAGGGACAAAGTTGTACCTGTTGCTGATATAATCACTCCTAACCAGTTTGAAGCTGAGTAAGTACTTCTTTTTTAGAGCCAAATAAACTTGGGGATAAAAGCAGGGGAGACTGATATTTGTTTATTTGTGTCAGTACAGTGCTATCCATATGCATAGCATACAGCTTTTGTATGTGTTAGGCATTTTAGCTGTTATATTCAAGTGGTGCTTTTTAGCAAACCTCCAACTGTTACATATTCAATTAAAAAAAATCTGAAGTTCTGTGAGGAGAAGATTTCTCTTGTTTTTTCCAGCCTCTCATTTTTGTGGTTACCTCTTACCTCCAGAGGTCTGTTATCTAGGGCAGGTTGGGGGAAAAAAAAAAAAGCCCTCTCTTCCCTTCCCCAACCTTTTCCACTTAGAGTAAAAATTTTCCTACATGTCAGAACTGAAATAGTTTAACTCAGACTCCCCAAAATAAGATTCAACCACCATGGCACCATTTCATAGGAGTTAAGGATCTAAATGCCTCCTGCCCATTCTGTCTACGTAGCAGTGACTCTTTGGTCAGGAGATAATCGCTTAAGGTACACCACAGACTGTCCTTTGAGGGGATTCCAGGAACAGCTGCAGGGGAGATGGAGATGCTTGTGAGGGAATTTCATGATACAAGATTCTTTAAAGGAGGCAGGTTAGGACTGGTGTGAAATGGCTTTAGAAGCACTGTGTATTTGTGCGCATAGTAACTTTTAAAGATGGAGATCTGGTACAGCAGACCATGCAGCTACAAACCATTTAGGCCTATATGGTGCAGTCTTAAATTTTCCTCCTTTCAAAGGGTTGACAAAGCAATCACCACCTGGAGAACTTCAGCTTTTCTAAGATTTATGTTTCATTCTCAGATTGCTCACAGGCAGGAAGATTCACACAGAAAAAGAAGCTTTAGAGGTAAGTGGGCAAGAAGCTGGGTGTGTAAGACCTGTGTTCCTGCCTGCCGTGCTGCAGTGTGACCATTTGTCCTTAGCCTTTTTAAGTCGCTTTCTCTTTTATCCTTTCCAGTTTGTTATTAAAACTTGTGCGCTCCAGGCACAAAACACTTTCTGTTCTGGTGCCAGCTTCTGAACAAACTTCCCAAGAGATCTAGAGATAGAGGCACTACAGTGGTAACAAGCAATCTCTGTGAGCTCGTTATCCTGCAGTGTAGCGGCAGCCCAAGTGGCAAGGCACTACATGCTGCCAGCGCTGTGGAGGTGCGCTGGCTGGGATGAAAACCCAGGGTGACCCTGGGCATTACAAATCTGTAGGAGTTGCTCCCTCTGCTGTTCACATGTGAGTCATGCAAAAGCAAAGCTGATGGGACAGCCGTTTCTAGTTCTTCCGCACCGATTGCTTGCAAGAAGGGAGCTTAGAGCAAACTCTGACGAGTGTTGATTGAATGTAGGCTGAATCTCTCCCTGAAACCGTTTGCTGGTGCGCTGTTTCTCTTCCTTAAGTTGAATAAAAGGGGATGAAACCTGGCTTGCAAAAGGGTAGAAGGCACAGGTGAAAAACCAGACTGCGATTGATGCGTGACCTTCAGGTACTTCCTGCTGAAAGACAAATTCACAGCATTGATAGCTGCTGTCATGGCCATACAGAGATGATGAATGGTCCCCATATATACTGCATTGATGTGTAAAGATTTTTTCTTTTACACAAAGGGAAGGAGATAAAGAACTGCAGGATTTGGTGGTGAAGGACAAAATAGGACCATGATTTCATTGGTGTCTTGAGAAGGGTTGAGCAATTGTTTTGTTGACTAAAGTGCTTTCAATAACGGACTGATGTTATTTGTTCAAGTCTGGCTTTGATCTTCAAAGGATCACATTTTTTTAAAACAAACAGCAGCTGCAGTGGCACCCTGCAGAGTAACCAGGGTCTCCCATACCAAATGTTTGTGGTTTTTTTTTTTTGTTTTTTTTTCCCCCCAGCATCTTCATTTAGCATGAATTGATTACCATCTCTTCAGGGCAGGAAGTAGCTCCAGAGGTCTCAGGTCTTTTAATTTCCACCATCCTGATTTTACATTACTTCACTGTGCCAGTGCCACTAGCTGCTACCTACAACTCAGTTCTTCTATTCTCATCCTCACCAGTGGAACCACAGCCTTGAGAGCAACATTATTAGCTAAGCAGCCATTAGTTTAGGTTTGCATATTTCACCTGCAAACACCAGTTGCAAGTGATAAACAACTTTACAGGTTTGCTTACTGTCTGATTCATGTTATAGCTCTTATTTGGGTTTTAAGAAAATCTCTTCTAGGCAGGTGGAATTATATTTAGGAATGCAAGCATTTTTAAAGTAGTTGCTTGCAGGGTATTATATTTTGATTGGAAGGGACCTCCAAATGTCATCTAATACAAAACCCCTCTGCAGTAAGCAGGGGCATCCTCAACTAGATGGGGTTGCTCAGAGCACCTGTCTCTCCAGCTGCGTGCCACATGTGGGTCTGTTCTTCTGAGTAATAATCCATAGCGGAATTTTATCCCCTTTGGAGGTAATAGGAATTCTGGCATTGGTGTCTGTGCTTTCATTCATTTCTTTAACAAGACTAGTCATGACAGCATATCCTTCTAACATAAAAGTATGTATGATGTAATGTCAATATAGAAGGGGCTAGGTCCTACAACTGGAAATACTGGTGATTAGGTTCTTGGTAAATTGTGACTGAGAAATCCAACTGAGCTTAATACTGTTTCACAGGGTAATTGTGTCAGCATATGCTGGTGGATTTACTGCTTCTTTAAAACCCAGCCAATGTCTGCACAAAGACATATGACAGTTGAAGTAACCTAGAGGCTCAAACAGAAAAGAAAAGCAATAGGGAATTTTAAAATAGGAAAAATAAATCCTTATCATTCAACTTCTCATGAGTCATAGCTAGTCTGAGAGGATTTTTTTTTATTTTATTTTCTGGAAAAAATAATATTTTTATCTGTGATTTATACTGAACTCATTGAAGTTACTCGTTCTTCTGTGAAATCAAAATCACTTCTGTGGAAACCAGTTGTGGTGTAAGAATTGTAGTGTTAGTGAGTTTAAGTGAGAAATACACAGATTGGAAATACACCTATAAAGGTAAATAATGTACAGGTGTGGTTTGGGGTTTGAAACTGAACAAGAGAAGAAGATCAAGACTGACACGCTTGTGCCTTGAATATAATTCTTCATTTTTGCCAACTCTTAAAGTAGTAGCAGAAGACTTCGTAGTCTGAATTTACTGCCTTTCTAGCAAGTGTTTCAAAATAGCCAGGCCAGTTGTGTGTGTCTGTATGTTTGTTCCCTTATTCTTTTGACAATAAGTTCTGAAAACGTGATGCAGATAGCGGTTCTGATCACAGCTGGAACAATATTCTTTTCAGAGGAGCATCCAAAGATAACACAAAGAGAGATGCTTGTATATTTTAACAAGTGTGTTATGTTTAAATACGGATGTTTTGAGTCCCCTCTTTCAGACGAATTCCTCTAACTCAAGTGCATTCTTTGAATAGAAACTTTTTTCTCTTCGCAAAAGATGCCAAAGTAAAATGCTTGTCAAAAAAGCCTCAGCACTGTGAAAGAGTCAGGGTTTCATCAGCACGTACTCCAGGCACTGATTCCTGCCTTTTTGCACTTGAAAAGGTAATGGATATGCTCCATGCCATGGGACCAGAGACTGTGGTGATCACAAGCTCAGATCTACAGGCTTCTCTAGGAAACGACTACCTAATTGCTCTGGGAAGCCACAGGAAAAGTAAGCCATGAGCCCTTTGTTTAACTGTGCTTTCTTTTAACCTGTTCCATGCTTTCAGTTACCTTTTTTAGGAAGTTGTTGTATCAGGCCCATCTGTAGTGGGTGGAATTTAGATCTCTAAATGAACTCGTCCTAGTATCAGTGGTTAAATGGGGAAGACAAACTGGGAGATGAGCTTGGTCACAGCAGAGGCAGAGCCCTGCCCTCGGCAACAGGATGCAGGCCCATGGTGTCTGCATAAGATGAACAGAACAGGGGTGATGATGGCAAGCATGTGCCACTGACAGTCCAGTGATCACTGGAGAGGGATGAGAAAAGCCAAGTCTGAAATTCACCTGGAAAATCCAATCAGTAAGATAGCAGAGCTCTACACAGGTACACCTACAACATGGCTCAGCAAAGATGCTTGCACCAAGTCCTGAACTTTTGTGCAGCTCCAGGGCAAGAGGGCAGAGAGTACATGGCTAGTGGATGTCCTAACTGAGGTTCACCAGGGCTGCAAAAGCCCTTAGTAGTGACCCTGGCAAGTAGTAGTGGTATAAAAAAGGAACTTTGAAAATGTTGAACACTTTTATGAAAAGCTGCACTGTCCTGTCAGCAGATTGTTCCTCTCTGATAGATTATAAAATGTCCTCCTACTGCTTCTTTGCATCCTCCTCTTTACCATCACCAAAATTCACTGTGTGGACTGTCAGAGGACCCAAGAAGGGCATACTGAGTGGGATGGTCTTTGATCTCATTTTCTTGTTCATTTGAGGGATCTAAAAGTGAATTAACACATTCTGGGCTCCCAAGAGGAAAAAAAAAGGCTTGATGGTTAAATCCCACTAAAAATCAGTCAGTGGATCTTAGCAATCAGTACATGCCATACCAGGTCTGGAATAAGTTTGGTCATTCCAATAGTGATTACAATATGGTACATAAAATCAGAATTGTTTAAGTTGGAAAAAACTTCTGAGATATTTAAGTCCAACCATCAACCTAACACCACCATGGCAAATAACCCATGCCCTAAAATGCCATATCTATATGTTTTTTGAACACTTCCAGGGACAGCAACTCCACCACTTCCTTGGGTAGCCAATTCCAGTGCCTGACCACTCTTTCAGTAAAGACATTTTTCTTAATAGCCAACCTAAACCTCTCCTGGTGCAACTTGAGGCCATTTCCTCTCATTCTGTCACTTGATACTAGGGAGAGCAGACCAATACCCACCTCACTACAGCCTCTTTTCAGGTGGTTGTAGAGAGCATTAAGGTCTCCCCTCAGCCTCCTCCAGACCAAGCAATACCAAGTTCCCTCAGCTCTCCTCGTAAGACTTGTTCTCCAAGCCCTTCACAAGTGTTGTTGCCCTCCTCTGAACTCACTCCTGCACCTCAATGTCCTTCTTGTAGTGAGAGGTCCAAGACCAAACACAATATTTGAGGTGTGGCCCTGTACAGAGCTGAGTACAGGGTCATGATCACTTCCCTACTCTTCCTGGCCACACTATTCCTGATACAGGCCAGGATGCTGTTGTCTTTCTTGGCCATCTGAGCACACTGCTAAGTCATGTTCAGTTGGCTGTCAAATAGCAGTCCCAGGTCCCTTTCCAATGACCCTCCTCTGTACTTCTTCCAACAACTCTATTATTTTGTGATCACTGTTCCCAAGATGGGCCCCAATCATTACCTCACCCACAAATCTCATCTCTCCTCACAAACAGGAGGGCCAGCAGGGTGGCTTCCCTAGTTGCCTCCCTTACCAGCTGTATAAGGAAGTTATCCTCCACACACTCAAGGAACATCCTGGACTGCTCCCTCATTGCTGTGTTCTGTTTCAATTTCACTGACATCTTCTGAGAGCTCCCAATGAGAACAAGGTCTAGTGATAATGAGACTTCTTCCAGATGCCTAAAATAATATTTGGTCTCTTCATCCTGATTGGGTGGTCTATAATGGACTTCCACCAGGATATCTGCCTTGTTGGCCTTCCCTCTGATTCCTACCTATAAACCCTCAACCCTATCATCACCATCATTAACCTCAATACAATCAAAACGCTCCCTGGATCAATATCTCTCTGCTGATATCTCCAGTTTCTCGTGTGCATCCATACAGCCCTCTAGATTATGGTTTGGGATGTTCTGTCTAGGATTCAGCAATCTCTATAAACAAGCTTTTTTGTTTGCTGAGCAAGTAGCTGAGCTGTCTGTGTGAAGATAGATGTCTGGCAATCCTTCATGGTCCCTCAAGTGAAGTATGTGCAGTAGGAAAGTTGTAAATGCTATCCCTACTTGGCAAAGTTCTGGAAGGTCACACCTTTTAAAAGAGCTGGTACAAAATTTATTTGTATTTTCCAAACAACAAAGAAATTCAAATCTGGTGATCACTTTTTAAAAATTACAGAATCATAGCATCATAGAATGGTAAGGTTGGAAGGGACCTCAAGAATCATCTAGTTCCACCCCCCTGCCATAGGCAGGGACACCTCCCACTAGTACAGGTCACTCGAGGCCTCATCCAACCTGGCCTTGAACAGCTCCAGGGAGGGAGCAGCCACAACCTCCCTGCGCAACCAGTGCCAGAGTCTCACCACCCTCACTGTAAAGAACTTCCTCCTAATATCCAGTTTAAATGTACCCTTTGCCAGTTTAAACCCATTGCCCCTTGTCCTGTCATTGCAAGACCTTGTAAATAATCCCTCCCCAGCCTTCCTGTAGGCCCCCTTCAGATGCTGGTAGGCTACTATAAGGTCTCCTTAAGGTCTACTGTAAGCATTATAGTAAATGCTACTATGTTAATTGCTGGGTCTGTTACTTAACTCTCTATCTGTGTTGCAGCTAAGGCAGATGGTACCAGGATGACACAAAGAATTCGATTGGAGTCTCCTAAAGTGGATGCTGTCTTTGTTGGAACAGGAGACTTGTTTGCTGCTATGCTTCTGGCATGGACACATAAGCATCCAAACAATTTCAAGGTGTGGGAGAAGATACTAATCTCGCTGCAAGTTTGGACTAATCAGTGGTGGTGGTGTGTGGTGGTTGTGGTTGGTGATAGTTGTGGGTGGTGGTTGTTGTTCTTGGCGGTGGTTGTGGTTATTAACTTTGCGCTGGTTTGAGGCTAACTGGAATATTTTAATGAGAGAAATTAGAAAATTGGTTGTGAAAAGAAAATAATGATGAAGTCTATATCATTCTTTGGTTTGCTGAGAGGGATAAAATGCTAAAATGTAAACAATCTCTCTGTCTGGTCTGTGTCACTGGATCACTTTGTCCTGGGATGTTGCCCTGTTTGTTTCTCCCTTGGTCTGATCTAACAACTAACGCGTAAACTTTGTTGGCTTTTGTTTGCTTGCCTGTTAACTTATTATTATTATTACTACTATTTATCTATGACATTATTTAAAGCCTCTCATCTGTTTTTCGGGTTTTTCCCTCACCTCAAACTCAAAACCCCATAATTTCTGTTTTGCCAAAGCATTTTAGTTCATGGATGGTTCCATTTCAGTTACATGGATGTGGTAAATTTTGCTGGATATTCTCCTGTTACTCTCTGGAGAAAGAGAGAGACTGCACACATGTCTGTTTTTTACCCTCACTTCATAACAAGCACTGAAAATCATTGATTAGATCTATTTTGCTGTTTCTTTCCCTTAAGCTCCTGGAGTCCTCAATGTCTATGGTATCTAATACCTGTTTTGAGAGAATCAATAGAGTCTAAGATTTTTTTTTTTTTTCCCCAAAAACTCTACTTTACATAGCCGTCATCTTATTTGCATCTTGTCAGCCATGTTTGCCTCTTAATAAGTGTTTTTACAATAATAATATTAATCTAGGCAGCTGAGATTTTACTAAAACCTGAATATATTATATTAAATGCAGGTGGCATGTGAAAAGACTGTGTCAGCCATGCAGCATGTTCTGCAAAGGACCATTAAGAGCGCAAAAGGTAATTTTTTCAAGCCTTATTCCCTTGTTCTGTATGGATTTGCATCAGAAGAAGCATTCAAACAGCTTTCTGAGTTTCCTGATTAAAGGCAGCTTTCAGTGCAGAAGGAGACAGAGAATTTACAGAGTGAGAGCTTGTTAGTCTTGTCAGTGTGTGCTTCTCACTGTGTCGCTATTTTTGACAGTACCCGACTGAAGATGTCACTCTTCAGCTTGTAGTGGGACTACAGTCATGCCGACTGTGCTTGACTGCTTTGTAAGGCAGTGGCAGAGGGATGGGAGGAAATGCTGAGTGTGCAAGAAAGTTTCTGTTTTAAGCATAGCTCGCTCACTTTCCCTTTAAGTACGTGTGTTTATTATTACTTGATGAATCGTTCTCAAAACTAAACTGTTTGCTGTGTTGGGCATGTGAGGAACAATGACTTTTAATGTTTTCTTTCTGTTTCTCTCCCCTTTTGAGCTCCCGTGTCTTTCAATTCCCAAGGAGATCCAGATGGGATCTGTGGGTTCTAAGAGCATGTCTGTGTCATTTTCTAATTAACAGAGCTCTGTTTCTTTCTTAGAGAGGTGCAGAGCAAGGGTGTAAAAGAAATCACAATGCTTCATCTTCCACCTTGGAAACCTTTAGCAGGGGAACCTGGGGAAGAAAGGAGGAAAGGAGGGTAGAAAAAGTAGCGAGGTAACCGAACAATGTAACTTGCTGCTTTTTGTACTGCTATTTTTAATTGTATTCTGATGTCATCTTTTTAGCACAAGCTGGAGAAGGAAACAAACCCAACTCAGCCCAGCTGGAACTGAGGATGGTCCAAAGCAAAAAGGACATAGAAAACCCAGAGATCATAGTGAAGGCCACTGTGTTATAAAGGCTGTATGTCTCCAGTAACGCACAATGTATCGATGTCCTCATTTCTTTCCTGTAAATTGTAATATTTGCCTTAGATCTGTGACAGAAATCTGACTTTCATGAAATAGTGCCCAGCATAGGCAGATATCCACTCTCAAACATATGTGCTGGCCTTGCTCAGTTTTAAACACAAAACAGCTAGTGTACATTGAAGTGTATTGCCAGGTATCAAAATGGCTGTCAAATTCACTTAGTCTGTGTGATTACCCAGGGCAAGAGGGTATAGTGTTCCTGCCTTGCCAAAGACCTCAGATGTGAATTTGCTAATGGAGTGCTTGACTGACTGGAGAATATATTTCAAGATGGCATCTAGTGCCAATGGAGCTTGCTCCATGCTTCCTTTTCTTGGAGATACCTGGATACCTGCTCTGGTATTCAGTATCTCAGCTGCTATGAAACTAAGCAGGGTTAAAACTACACACGGTTCTGATTGTGTGTAGGAGTACTTTGAAGATGTTTGGCATTTAAGTACTCTGAAGTGACCTTGAGGTGTCATTTATGTTACTTACGACTGCTCCTGATTCCTTGTCTATGAACAGCTGCACAGTTTCAGCTTTTGCAGGTACTGGCTGCTTGTTTCTCTTGTCTGTAGGTGCCCATATGATTTTCTTCCAAAGCTGCTCCATAAACATCTTCATTAATAAGATAATCTCTTTATGCAGTAGCACTCATTTAGAAGTTTGTAGTTGCTACCTCCAAAGCAGAGTTTGAGTCTTTGTTTAGCTTTTGGCTAAGCACAAGCATTCTGTAAGGACAGAAGAGAAAGCAGCTCTTACCCCGAAAGCTGACTACCCTACTTTGTTCTTCATGGGTGGATGTAATTGCAAACTACCTAAGGCACTTCCTCCTAACAATTCTCAGCACTATTGTCAGGCTTAGTAGTGAAGCAATGTGGTAAAAGTAACATTTTTAGTTGAATGAGCTTTAAGTTACCTATGTTTACCAGATACAGTGAAACAGGCAAATGAAATTGTTTAGAATGCCATGCTGACCAGACATGACAGAAATTCATTATTTCTAGTACGCCAACATGAGGAGGAACTTCTTTACTGTAAGGGTCATGAAGCACTAGAATAGAGAGGTTGTGGAGTCAGTCTGCTTCTCTGGAGATTTCAAGACCTGTCTGGCTGCGTTCCTGTGTGACCTGCACTAGATTGTGATCCTGCTCTGGCAGGGGTGTTGGGCTCGATGATCTCCAGAGGTCCCTTCCAACCCATAACATCTTGTGATCTTTATGACAAAATCCTGCTCAATAAGGCTTCAAAATGGAATTCTACCATTCTGTGATTCAGCATCCTATACATCACAGCCACATAAGTTATACCAGTAGGGCAGGTATGCCAATAGGTACTGACCCCTTGTACTTCCATATGATTTCTGTATGGGAGTGAGGCTCTTGCTTCTCCCAAGATTAGGTCTGGTGTGGTGCTATATCCAGATTCAGTTGTGGAGCATCATTTGTCTCAGACAGCACAGGGAGAATAAAATTGCATTTCATCTTGCAGTGACACAAAGCAGTTTTGCATTAGAGCAAAGGGCTGGGTTTTTCTTGATTACCTGAGCATGATCAGGAAACTCACTCTCATGTGTCTCCCAAATACCTTTTCTGTGTCTTCCTCATTATACCTTCCTAACACACAGTGTCACTTGCATAGTGTGGGAGTCTCCAGAGAGCTGATGTGGAGATTGCTTTGGCCACTGAAGTTTTCACTCATCCCACCATTTGTGGATTTTTCTGACATAGTAAAAGTTCACCTAGTAGAAGAGTAATTTATCCCTAAAGTGAATTTTTAGCTGAATAGATCTTTTTTTTCATAGAGTAAGAATTAATAATTAATACATTTTTTAAATCCACCATTTTTAGTGTATCTGAAGCAAATTAAATTTGAAAGAGAGATATATTTTTGCAGTAAATGTAAGAGGCAAACTTCAGGCTTTCACTCCAACAACTAATGATAATATTACTTCCTCTCATGCATTTGGCATTAAATATGAAAGGAAGAAAAAAAAAAACTTGAGGATTTTAAAGGGGGGGGGGGGGAATCAACATAAATGAGTTAAAAAATGTGACTCTATTACCAAAGATTTTAATAACCACTGCCATGAAAATAGTTTTCAAGGAGTAATGATTTTGGTGATGTGAGCAGTTGTGAAAATTAGCAGTAACAAAGATGAACCCATGGCTGATACCCAACATGTGAAAAGATGTAAACTCTCTTTAACACTGTGTATAAATATCTCATGAGGGGAGTAGTGAAGAAGGAGAAGCCAGGCTCTTCTCAGTGGTGCCCAGTGAAAGGACAACATACAATGGGACCAAAATGGAGTACAGGAAATTCTACTTAAACTTTAAAATAAAAGTATAATTCACTGAGAGTGATCAAACGTTGGCACAGACTGTCCAGAGAGGTTGTGGAGTCTCCATCCTTGGAGATAATCAGAACCTGATTCAATTTGACCCTAAGCAACTTGCTGTACTTCACCCTGATTGTCCTAAGTAGGACTAGACTATCTCCAGAGATCCCTTTCAACCTCAACCATTAGGTGTTTTTTGTGAAGTACAATGAATTGCCTTTCTTGCTGTAGTTTTAATTTTTTTTTTTTTTTCCTCCTGACATACCAACTTCCAGACAGGCTAGGAAATAGCTCAGTATTAATAATTTCCTTTTTTTTTTTTTTTTTTAAAGATGCCTTGCTTTTTGCTTGGGCAGCTGTGCCAGGAATACAGTTGCCTTTTTTAAGATAGTTGCTTTCAGCAAAAACATTTAAATATTGTAGCTGGTGATGAATTTCAGCAGTTGAACACAAAGGGATTTTAACTGTTTTTTTTTAACACTGAATGGAGATGTGTTGCATGCCATATTCCAAACATAACTATGAGTTTATTTATCTTTTTAAAATGAGACTATTTCACATAGAAGTGGACAACCTCTGCCATCCTCTTAGGAAGAAACTATCAAGATACCAAACTTCCCTGCCCGTGTATATCATGGTCCACTTTGTGGGATTATGGTTGACACCCTTACCCATCTGTATCCAGTTTTGCAGCTTCTATGGGTCACATACAAAAATCTTCAGATGGCCAAGAATTCAATAAATTCCAGAAGCACTTCACCTGCAGTAAATGACATTTGATTTCTGCAGTCTGTGGCTCTACCATGGGTCTGGAAGTGGCTCCTAGTGCACTGTCTCCTGCAGACAGGACTGTGGATTGCCCAGTACCCCTTGCACCAGCATGAGCTTCGTTGCCAGTCAGCTAACATGACATGGCTTGGGAGCTGCATGGGACTGAACTGAGAGCCACATAATGACAGTCCCTGCACTAGTGCAGGTGCAAAACTGAGGTGCTTTAGTTCATTACATCAGGGGATCAATGGGAGAGAGATGCTCAACTTACTTGTAAGCAGCAATAAGCATGCACTTCCAAAATGTGCTGTCACAGAAAGCCTACCTGCTGTAAGCATCTACTGCAGAAAAGCCCTTTGAGTAAGTGTTTAGCACTTTCTTTTTTTTTTTTGCCATTAAATAAAAAACAGTTCCTACAAGGAAATTGAGAGAAAGAAAAGGGCTGGTTTTCTCTGAAATAAAGAAGCTTAGAATTTAGGAATCTTAAAGCTACATTCCACACAACTTTTTATCTGTAAAGTATAGAAGGAAAAGTGGTGTATTTATCGGAGTGGCTCATACCTATCAGATGTGATCCTTTCTCACTGCTTCAAGGAATGGGTTAGTTCAATAATTCACACCTTCCTTAGCATCCATGACATACCTATGTTAGCAAAAAGAAAGAATAATGCTGCTAATGTGTCCAATCTGCACAAGTTCGTATTTGGCAGTAGCTGCATTCTCTAGCAGTGGGCTGCTAACTTCTTCTGCTTGAGTCCCCAGGAGGTTGCTGTTGGTTTTAAACTCCCACTGGCCTGATCTAAATTAGGTCAGGTTTATGTCTTCAATGAAGAATTGGGCTTAACATCTCTTGCCAGGAACAAACATCAGAAATGATCTGTAAATATATTCTGTAGCTGACTTTCTGTAGTCCTCACAGGCTGATAGGTATTTTTAAATGTCAGGTTAGAAGTCCTTAATACTTGGATGCAGTTTGATCTGTTCAGAGTTACAAGGGCTTTTTCATAATGTTTGCAGAACAAAATTCAGAGACTCAGCATAGTCCTGTCCAATTTTCTGTACCCTTCTCTCCCTACAGATAGAATATCTGTATCTATTTCTGAGTTCATACTGTCTCTGTGGTGCAGTTGAAAATTGCGTCGGTATTAGGCAGCTGCCCACTGTTCATTTAAGGGCTTGGAGGAGAATTGTCAGGACTGATCCACATGCAGATCCTTAGGTAAAGAAAAACGGTTAGTCTAAACTAGTTTAGGTCCAGTTTGTTAGAGAAGAGCAAGCACTTTAACTGAAAGAGTGGAGTCAGTAACTAATGGATAATCTTCTGTGACCGTCCTAACAGCATGAAAGGTGTCTCTAACCCACCAGTCCAGCATTCACCAGTTAGGGGACTGCTAACTTCACTGCCACACTGATTCCCATATGTACATGGGAAGTTAGCAGCTAAGGACACTTCTCATGCTGAAGTACATGTACACGTGGGAGCAGTGAATGCTTTCTGTTTGCATCCAGTCAGCTCATCATTCTTTTTTTTTTTTTTTTCCACTTAATAAAGCAGTTTGTGTTGGATCCCTTTTTTCTAGAATGGGCTTTGCAGTGTATGTGGTCAGCCATTTTGATTACTGAAAGGACACTCATTTGTGGAGCCGTTGTGCAGGAGAGACCAAAAGTCATTTACAAATGATCTACTCTATTCTGGGCCTGGATTAGTCTCCACATGCTTAATATTCCTATGTACATCTTAAGGAAACATGCTTAAAGACATTGTGCTAAACCCAATGCTATTCACACTTGATGTTATGAATAATCTGCAGTCTAAATTGCTAACATTAATGTTTATTTGCCTTTTTTTATCACAAGTGGGAGAAATCTATAATCAATGTGTTATACAAAAGAATTGGAGGACCAATGTTTCCAGCTACTTGTACTGCCTTTGGGTATCTTAACTGCATCTTGATTGGATTATGTTAATTTGTTGTCTGAGACTGTTATGGTGATTGTATTGATTTATTTTATTTTAAAATATGTGGCAAGGAAGATTGTAATAAAAACATCTACATTTAATGTACCATGCACACACAAATCGTTAGATCCTGTTTTTGAACGTGTTAATCATTTCAGATTTCAACAGGACAGTAACAGTTTAATAGTCTTGCTGAATAATATGAGTGTAATTAGAAGTTCCCTTAGATGTAGCCTAGTACAGAGAAAGGTTAGTTAGCAGAAGAGCACACATTTGTGCACTGTAATCCTCTCACTGTATGTGGAAGTGAGTAACATCCTTGATGTCTTACTTTTTAGAGGCTTCATGGGAAGACAGCTATTGGCATCCTGCACTACTGCTCTTGTATGCCTCTTACTTGCATGTGTTGGACCTATTTGTGTTGTGCTCTTTGTTCCTGCATACAAGGTGAGAAGAGGGGCTTGGAATGAGAACCACTGCTCATTTTGAGGTCTGTTTCTTGTGCAGCATCTAGCTGCACTCCCCTTCACAGAATTTGTGTTTTACTGCATAGGTTAGAGCAGGCAGGACTGTACAGTAGGAAATTGTTCCTGCGTGTCAGAACAACTGCTTCTGTCAGCCCTGCTCAGTTTCTGCTGTGGCATGTTTTGCAAGAGCAGATATCCAATTTAATGAGAGCACTGGTTATTGGAGGAGGTGCTGCATCATTAAGCTTATGCCCAGTGGAGAAGTTTGGCTCATGTTTATGCTAAAGAAAACCATCTGTCCTGAGTAAAGGTTCCTGACTCTTTAAAAAGTACTTTTAGAAGCAGAGACAGACTTTTAGAAGCATTACAGGTTTTGATCACTCTGAAACAAAAGTATCTTTTCATAAATGGCCACACAGCCCTTTCTTCTACATCCCCTTGCAACCTTACTGGCTTGTTGACAATTCATCTCCTGTTAGAATTGCAGGGTAAGGTTATTCACAGAGCTGTTCTTCGTGAAAGACACTTGCTTCTGTGAGAGCCTACTGCCGAACAGTTTTGTAGATTTCTAAACCACAGCCATTAAAGACCTATGTCAGCTGAGCTTTGAGGTGTTCAGTCACAGCCCCAAGAATACCTCTTCTAAGTAAATGAGTAAAACAGTGAGTTTATACGTGCGTGCAGGTAAATCCATGAAGTTCAATCAGAAACTGGACAGGTGTGCCCTCTGCACCTGTCAAAGGGCAATGAATGCAAGGGAGCTGCTTTTGTCAGCAGCCTTTTTCAGGAAAGCCTAAGCTAGTTCTCATGTTTTCTTGATGGGAAGAATGTGGTTTGGCTTTCAAGAACCTCGCCAGGAAACCAGTGCAAGGTGACACCCCCAGTGCCACCAGCTACCAGTTAGGTGCTTTTACTTCTCCAGCAGCAATGTCCCTCGAGGCAAGTGGGATGCTCTCAAGTGTACTCCTAAGTAAGCACACGTTCCTGACTCAGTGTCTCCACAGGGCAAGCAACAGTAACAAGTCCAGAGTTTGCAGAGCAGTGAGTAAGGCAGCACATGATTCAGACAGAGAAAACCAGCAATATGAGAAGGCTGTGCCATATGTTCCCACTGAATTCACATCTACTCCTTACCTGTTGCCCTTGTGGTTGCATTGCTACGTAGAAAAAAAATCTATGTGTAGAAGAGTGTAATATCTGTGTTTTGTGTGTGTGTGTGTATGTTGAAGCTTTATTTGCAATGTGATGGGGGTGGGAAATGGAATTTGGGGGCTGGCTGTGTAGGCCTTCAGGATGTGAACAGAAGGTCTTAAAGAGTTATATTTTTATAGATTGTGCTGCAGCTTTGGGTCCCAGCCACACCTAGCCCTTTCTTCCAGGAGAGTAAAATGGTTTGGAAAGAGAGTCAGGTGGCTGTAATATAGTAGGGATAGTACAATCCCACCAGCCCTGGACAAACTGAATAACTTAATAAAAGATGCCTTTTTAAGTAATATTTTTTTAGTGCTGAATTGTTAAAACAAAGAAATGTTTATGAGCAAACTTTGTATGTACTTTAAAGTTTGTGTGGTGCTTTGTACTAACTAGGTGGACCTGTTACATGTTTACACATCTTCATGATTGCCCTCGAGATGTACATAGTAATTCAATGACTTTTATGCCAGAAAAACAGTGAAGTTCTGTGTAATAGCAAATCATTTAATTTCTCGTGGAATTGTAGGCTTTTGTAGTTGTTGTGTGTATTTTTCTGGTTGGCTTTTCCAGGTTGTATTCTTTCTGCAGTAAGGCTTATATACTTGATTGTAGAGAAAGGCAGTAGGATGGTAGATACCATTGTTTAAGCAAAAAAACCCTAAATATTGCTACCTTATCCATTATGAAATCAGGTAAGTTGTGGCATGAGCTTAAAATGTAGTTTTTGCATTGGACTACAATATCAAATACTTCTAGAGCTGATGAAAAAATGGGTGAGGGGTTTGTGAGTAGATTCAGATTGGATGTTAGGAAGTTCTTCACCATGTGCGTGGTGAGACACTGGACCAGGTTGCCCAGGGAGGTGGTGGAAGCCTCATCTCTGGAAGTTTTTAAGGCCAGGCTGGATATGGATCTGGGCAACCTGATCTAGTGGAGGGTATCCCTGCCCATGGCATGGGGGTTGGAACTAGATGATTCTTGAAGTCCCTTCCAGCCCTGACAATTCTATGATTCTATGATTAAATAAGCCTGGAGGGTCTTACAGTTGCTTAATAGTACCATATAAACAGACAAGAGAAAAGACTGAACAAAATTAGCCTGTTCCCATTTTATGAACCTTACCAAGCTAAATTCATAGCTTATGCTGAATGTGTGCTGGGCTAAATGAAAGAGAGTAAAGATTTTGTCTTTGTGGTTTGTGACTTGTAATAAAGTGAAGAATTTTAGTAGGGTGATCTGCATTTAAACTCCTAAACATATTATCTTTCAGAAGAGTTGAGTTGCAAATAAGTCCCATTCAGTCAAAAGGCAAGCTGTTAGCATGTTTGAAAACCAGAGCATGGCTTTTTCATCTTGCTATAATTACTTGAGTCTTTGTTTCTTTTTGATGGGGCACCAAGGCTAAAGCACAACCATGCATACATTTCATTTTATTTTACTTTTATTTGGTTGTCATTTGGGAACTCTCTAGAAATTGCAAAGATCTGCAGCATAAATCAGTTTGCAGAGTGTGGCCTTCTGCTGAATATTGTGCTCCTGCCACAACAGTTGGTGATCTGGAAAAAAATGAACATCATCTATTATGTGGTGTTTCAGAAGCATGGCAGCATCCTCACCACACTTCTGAATAAATCACTACTGCAAAAAGCAGATGAAATTTTATCAGAAGTTTTCCTCTCAAAAGTCCTTGAGTTCTGGATATGTTAAAATAAGTAGTTCTGCTTTGCTGAGTTAGCAATGAAAATGCCACCAAATAAATAATGCATTGTCATGGAGAGAGGCAGTGGAAGGGAACAGTTGTGTTTTGCAGGCTTCACTGTACCTGGATTTTTCTCCCCTGGAAACCAGTGGGTGAAATATATCTGCAGTGGCTGCAGAGTGATTCTTCTGCCTGTACCTTCCCCAGGGGAAAATGCAGAGGAGTTTGAGCAGTGGGCAGATGAGGTCTGTGTGAGGTTGTGGCCTGTTCATTTCAAAGTTCTGTACCAAAACTCTGGTTTAGCACAACGCTGTATGCACTTGGAAGTGTGTGATGAATGCTGCTCTGGATGCAGCATAAGCTGGCAAGGTTGTCATTCTCCTCCCTGTTTTGGGACTCTAGTCTAGGTGGGTCTAGACTTCATCCATAGGCCATGAAGAGGCAACAGACTCTAAAAGTGAATTATTTGGATGACTTAGGCTAGACTCTAGTTCTCTGGAAAAGAAAGGTAGTGAATGTTTGGCTCCTCTGGTAGATCTATCATGTCCAGTTCAGCTACACCATAAAACTGCCCATCATTATCCTGCCCTTGGTACTTGCCTGTGACAAGTGAAGGAGCTGGAACCAACGGGGGATTTAGTCAGCCAAAACCCCAAAGGTTTTATCTCCTTTAGTTCTGTTAACCTTCTCATCCTGGGAACAGGTAGGAGCTTGTGCTACTGCTAGGGAAGGACCCTGTAGATGGTGCTGGGCAAAACTGGGGAGAATGGGATTGTCTCTTTTGCTGACAGTGAGATGCTAGGTGGAGAGAACCTAACTACAGAGATGCACTGTTAGTGGTAAAAAAAATAAGTCTTTGTCAGTTAAGTACTTGAAAGAAGATCTGCAGATTTAGTAATCTGAGTTTGGTGTTCTCAGCCCTACACATCCTTTGTATCACAAAGAAATTACAGCACTTAAAGGTTTTGTGTGTGTGTTTTTAATGATCTCCACGATGCTTGTGCCCAGCAGAGTAGAAAATAGCGTAGAATAAAGCAGTTATCTAACTAGGGAATATAGTAGGAAGATTCCGGTGGAGAAAGTTTCAAGTCTGCTTTTGCAGCACTTGCGTGGAGTCAGAATTGTCCACGTCTGGCTCTTTTCCATCCTATCTCCTTTAAGTAAGGAAGAAATCACGTAAGAAAGTGAATAAATAAGTGAAGTTACCAAGGAATTTAAGTGGCATTATTATTTATTTTTCTGCCTCCTGATTCTTAAATCTTACGGCACCAGAAGTCCCCAGTTCGTAAGGGATTTCCAGAAGATGCCTTGCCAAGCAATGTGACACAGCCTGTCACAGCTGGCTTCTGAACACAGCATGCTGCGTGTGACACACTTGTGACAAGTGGCATTGGGCTACCACCTGCCCTGGTGGCTGGATTTAGTACAACACAAGTACTCATCTGCCCTCATGTGTGCTGTATGTGAATACAAGCCTTGCTAGGGAGGGAAATCGCCTTGTTGCTGGAGATGCGATGCTGGAAGGAAATGTTGGAGAGTTCAGCACCATCCAGTGATCCTGCCCGTTGCTGTTAGCGGTTGTTAGTGCAACGTGTCTCTCATTGTTGTTTTCTTTGTGGAATATGGGAGGGTAACAGCCTCCATGCCATTTCAGTATGCTTTTAGCTGGCTGAATAGGAAAATACAAATCACGCCTGTTTAAAACGGAGGGGAGGGATCACCATGGATTTGCCCAAAGAGCTAAGTGAGCAGAAGAAAATTTGAGGTTTGTCTCGAATTCAGAAATGACTCAGCACTGTCCAAATGAGTGTCGTGTCTTCAGTGGGCAGTAGCATCTGGAGGAGGCCAATATTTAGGGTTTTTACCCAAAGCACATTTAGTCCTGCTCTACTGTTTAGTGAAAGCGCCCAGTGCAGGTGCCACCAGAGCCTCATCTCGTGGAGTAATACTGTAATAAAGAATGTGGTTTTCTTGTGCAAGTCTTAACCTCTTCTTATGAAAACAATACATAACTCAGTATTTTCATGGTGTGTAAGTGAAATGTAATTTTTTTTTTCAATAAAATACATTTCCTTTCCTAAATGGTTGGATTTGTTTCTTTTCCTTCCTGATGTTTCTCTTTCCCCAGTTAAATTGGAATGTCTGGCTTTTACAGATGATAACTGTGGTACTCAATGTGCTGGCATTTGTCCTGCCTCTTGGAAATCCCTCCTGAGTTACCTGGAGCTGAGCCTTGTGCCCATTCTGGTATGTGTTGCCTCTTCTCTGCTTCCTTTCCACTCTGGGAGTGCAGCGTGGGGCAGTGACTACTGCACCCAGCCAGAGCTTTCTTCCTGGGAGTCCCACACGAGGAAATCTGACTGCTCAATGCAGTGCCTTGCTGTTACTGCCAGTTGTCCCCCACTTCCAGCAGCTCTGGATAATTTCAAATAATTATTCTGAAGAATTCCTAAAATCCAGAAGGAAATTAGTCCTGTTTGTGCCGGGACATCTCAGAACCTCATCATGAGGAATAAGGTCACATAAAACATGGTGGATTCTCGTGGGGATTTTAGGTATTTAAGCAGCTTCTGTTTGCAGTTGCTGAGGTTTCACTGGTTGTAAATTATGTGGTAAGAATGGACAGTAAATCTCAGAACAGCATCAGAAGGGGGCCCAACCTGCCAGCTGCTGCTTGGTTTGGTCTCCTGAATATTCTCCTGTGTGGCAGGGCAAGAGGAGACATTTAACAACCTGATTCTGGTTTTGTGAGCCTTGATTTATTAGATTTTATTTACATGGCTGATCCAGACATTCTGTGAATGCTAACCCCAGATGTAGGTGTGCTCTTGAATGATGATGTCTCCCTGCTAATGATCTGACTACATCCATCATCACAGGAGAGAACAAAGTATTAGAATAGAATGGATCATTTCTCCTGGAAGGGACCTACACTGACCATCTGGTTCCAACTGCCTGACTACTACACAGCTGACCAAAGCATGCTGCTAAAGGTATTTTCCAAATGCCTTTGAAACAGGTTTTGGGGCATAGGTAGCCTGTTCCAGTGTTTGATCAGCCTCTCAGTAAGGAAATGCTTCCTGATGGCCAGACTAAATCTCCCCTGGTGGAGCTTTGAACTATGCCATGGAGAAGAGATCAGCACCTCTCTGTGTGCCCTCCTCAGGAAGCTGTGGAGAGCAGTAAGGTTACCTCTCGGCCTCCTTTTCTCCAAAGTTTTTAGCTGCTCCTCACAGGACATTGCCTTTCATCTCTTTTACCAGCTTTATTGCCTTACTCTTGATGCATTAAAGGACCTCCCATCCTTCTTAAATTGTGAGGCATAAAACTGCATGCATTACTCCGGGTGAGGCTGCACCAGCCCTGAATGCAGTGGGATCATCGCCTCTTTTGGCTAGCAGGTTACACTGTGATCTGCCCCACAATGTGATTTGCCCTCCCAGCTGCCAGGGCATACTGCTGAGCCTGCTGTCAACCAGCACTCCTGGATTCCTTTCTGCAGGGCTGCTCTCCAGTCATCTCTATCTAGCCTGATCTGTATTTGTGCCCAGTGCCATTCTGTCCCAGGTGCAAGATCTGGCATTTGGACTTTCCAGATTTCATAGAATCATTGAAGCTGGACAAGACCTCTGAGTTCATGGAGTTCAGCCTATAACCTAACACCATGACATCAGCTAAACCATGTCACCAAGTGCTACATCCAATCTTTTCTTAAAGATTTCCAGGGATGGTGACTCCACTACCTCCCTGGGCAGTCCATTCCAGTGCCTAATCATCCTTCCCATGAGGAAGTGCTTCCTAATATCCAACCTAAACCTCCCCTGGCACAGCTTCAGGCCATGCCCTCTTGTCCTGTCTGTAGTTGCCTGGGAGAAGAGCCTGACCCCCACCTGACTGCAACTTCCTTTTAGGTAGTTATAGAGAGTGGTAAGGTCCCCTCTGAGTCTTCTCCAGGCTGAACACTCCCAGCTCCCTCAGCATTTCCTCATCAGACTTTCCTCCAGCCTCCTCACCAGTCTCATCACTCTCCTCTGGACCCACTCCAGCACCTCAATATCCTTCACAGTACTCAAGGTGAGGCCTCATCCCATTAGTCACAGCTCACTTCTCAAATCTATCTAGATCCCTCTGAAAGGACTCTTGTCCCTTAAAAGAGTCAACAGCACCTCCCAGTTTGGTGTCATCAGCAAATTTGATCATGGTACATTAAACTCCTACATCCAGATGATAGATAAATATATTGAATTCTAAGGCATTGGCCCTAGAATTGAGGAGTGGAGCTGGTGACCGTTCAACAGTCAGATGTAGCCCATTCACTCCAACGCTTTGAGCTCTGCCCTTCAGCCAGTTCTCCACCCAGTGCATTGCAAACCTGCTTATCTCACAGTTGGGTGGCTCGTCCAGAAGGATGCTGTGAGGGACAGGATCAAAAGCCTTACGAAAATGAGAACAACTACACCCACCCCTATGTGGGTGATCTCACAGAAGGATATCAAATTAGTCAAACAGGACCTTCCCTTTGTGATCTAGTGCTGACTATGCCTGATGAGTGCGTTATCCTTCAAATGTCTTTCAGCAGTATCCAATATAATCTCCATAATTTTCCCAGGAACTGAGAGTAGACTAACAGGTTTGTAGTTCCTTGGGTTCCTCATGCCCTTTTTCCAGATTATAGGTGATCTTCCAGTCAGCAGGGACCTTCCCAAATTCCCAAGACCTTTGGTAGGCAGTAATGAGGGGCCTTGCCACAGTATCTGCTAGCTCCCTCAGTAGTCTAGGTGTCATTTGGGAATGTTTCCTGCAAAGCCTGAACCTCACTTCCAGAGATCATACAATTTATTCTTCTTGAGCTCCATGAGGAGCTCCTGTTTCAGACAATCTGGTCTTTTGCTCCACATGTTTGACATAACTCAGTGGAATTCCCACTCTTGTGCTTCTAAAAGGTGGTTGGTAAAGACTGTCCAATGCTCATGAACTCCTAAGCCCGGAAGAGCAAATTTCAAGAGTGCTCTGCTAAATAGTTCCCAGAATTGCTTAACATTTACTCTCCTGAAGCCCAAGAGAACAACTCTGATGTCCCTTTTTTCTCTTTACACTGAAAACTTTAAACCTGACCACTTCATGATCACTGTGGCCAAGACAGCCACTTGCCATCATGTGCCCCACAAGTCCTTCTCTATCCATAAGTAGCAAGCCTAGGAGAACATCTTTCATAGATGACTGCTTGAGTACCTGTGGTAAGAAGTTATGTTCAACAAACTAAGAATTTCCAGGACCTGCCCATCTGGAGTACTGTGTACAGTTTGGGAGGCCCCAGCTGTAGTCCCAGGAAGGACTTTAAAGTGTTAGAGCAGGTCCAGAGGAGGGCCACAAAGATGATCAGAGGGTTGAAGCAGCTCTCCTATGAGGACAGACTGAGAGAGTTGAGGCTCTGCAGCCTGGAGAAGAGAAGGCTTCGAGGAGAACTTACAGTAGCCTTCCAGTATCTGAAGAGGGCCTACAGGAAGGCTGGGGAGGGACTATTTACAAGGTCTTGCAATGACAGGACAAGGGGCAATGGGTTTAAACTGGCAGAGGGGAGATTTAGACTGGATGTTAGGAGGAAGTTCTTTCCAGTGAGGGTGGTGAGGCACTGGCACAAGTTGCCCAGGGAGGCTGTGGCTGCTCCCTCCCTGCTCAACCCTGTTGAAGGCCAGGTTGGACGAGGCCTCGAGTTACCTGTACTAGTGGGAGGTGTCCTTGCCTATGGCAGGGGATTGGAACTAGATGATCCTTGAGGTCCCTTCCAACCTTACCATTCTATGATCTCAGCAGTATGATATTCCCAGCTGATGTCTGGGAAGTCGAAGTCTCCCACAAGGACAAGGGCTATTGATCCAGAAATTTCTCCTACTTGCCTACAGAATAACTCATCAGTGCTTACCACCTGGCTGGGTGATGGGTAGTAGACTCCTGCTGCAACACATCCTTTGTTTTCCCCTAACCCTCACCCAAAAGCTCTCAGCTACATCCTCACTAACTGTAAGGTATGCATGATCAAACCTCTCCCTTAGGTATAGTGCAACACCTGCATCTGCTCACACTGCCTGTCCTTGCTGAGCAGCCCTGTAGCCCTACATTCCAGCACTCCAATCCTAGGACTCGTTCCAGCAGGTCTCACTACTACCAATGACATCATAGCTCTGGGAACTGGACAGCACTTCTGGATTGTCCTATTTGAATCTCACACAGCTCACACTCCTCACACACACATGAGAAGGTCGCTGTGTGTTCGGCAGGAATACTACCGTCAGAGTCTACCCCAGCCAGAAAATGTCAGCCTTCCTAACTCCAGGGTCCTCCTGAAACATTCCCCCTCCAAAGTGGGTGCTGTCCCTGCGGGGGTCCCAGCTCTCCACTGCCCTTCTCTGCCAGCCCAGGCTCCAGGCTGTGCCTGATTTGCAGCAGCCTCCTTTCACTGCAGCCTTTGGAGGAGAAGTGCTGAGCCAGCCTGCCTTCTCCAGCTGTCCCAGTTTGAGGCCATGAGCTGCCCAGGGCTGGAGGACAGGACTTTTGAACAGCAAGAATGAAGATATTGCACACTGAGTGGAAGTTTAAAGAGAGATTCTATTTACAGGTGCATATATGCAAAAGGCAATCAGGTAGAATGGACACATCCACAAGCTAGGCCAAATCTATTGGGCTAATACCATCCAGGATCCTCCACCTGTTCCACCCTTGGCAGGCCTGAGAGTAGGCCACAACTGCCCTCCCCATCTCGGGCCTACAAGGCCCCAGCAGGCTGCATGACGCAGCTCAAAATTCCCTGCCAGGCAGGAGCCAACTGCCCCACAGACCATGAGAGGAAAAGGGAGGAGTGCTCCTCCCAGAGAGAGATGTGAAGGGAGGAGAGGCAGAGAGGGAAGAAGAGCGAGAGCAACCAGACACTGGCTTAGTGAGCTGTGATACTGGAAAACAGAATGAAATAGCAATATTACAACATCCTGGGTGACCAGGTCTGTCTGTTGGGACAGGTCTTGGTCTCTACAGTTTTCTTAAGGGAACCTGGGACCCCCTCAAACTACCACAGCAGCTGATGGCTAGAGTGAGTGCAGAAGGGAAGGGGCCATGATTTTCCATGGCAATAGACAGGACACTGGAGAAAGGAGCTGAAAAGGTGATTTGCATGTTTTAGAGGGAAGTGATGGAGCTGCTGTCCTCTTCATAACCCTGTTGTCCTCAAAGACAGGGCGCTGCATCAGCTGGGGCTCCCTCCTGACATGAGTGGTGCCCCTTTCATATTCTTATTTTCTTTCTTTGCAGTTTGCTTAGGAGAAGAATTGGACCATGTGCAAAGTAAAGGAGAGACTTTGGAAGAGTGATACCTCCTCCTGGGGAAATCTAGCAGAGCTTCTGCTAAGCCCCTTTGCAGTAGTGGGGTCTACTACATGCTCTATTACCTAGTCCCAGCTGCCCACCAATCCATCAATACAATCTGGGGGGTCCATGTGGGTATCCAAGTCTGTGAGGCAATCTGTGAGGCCACCATGAGACACATGGCTCTCACATGTACCAAAAAAAGGAGTGTCCCCTGGAAAAAGGAGCAGCTCATGCAGGCACAGGAAGGCACCAGGGCAGTCAAGTCTTTTCCTGAAGCAGAGGGCAGGCTAGAGAGCTGATGGCTGGATGTCAAATGCCCTTCTTGCTGCTCTTTTGCAGATTCAAATACTACTGTCATGGTGTAGGGACTGAGCCATGACAGTGCTCATCGTTTTGAACGGTCTGAGGAGAGAGAGAGGCAGTGACGCTTGACAGGCCACAAGAGCTGTCACAGGACCAGGCACTGAGGGGAGAACAAAGTGAAAGGAGAAAAAGACATAGGAGGTAGGTGTAATTCCAGGGAGCATTTTCTGATGTCACTCAGCTTCTGAACGGGCACTTCAGAACTGCTGCAGAAAGGCCACTTTCTGTCTTTGAGCTCTCACTCATCCTATTTGTGCCCCAGGGGCACTACAGCAGATGAAAGGAGCTGGAGGCTCCGAGTTCTTGCTGCTGCCATGGACTATGGCTCCCCAAAGCTGAGCCCTGTCCACAGAGCCGACTGGTTAGCCCTGCCTTGGAAACATGGTGCAGTCCTTTTACTGTTCTC
This sequence comes from Ramphastos sulfuratus, assembly GCA_013399055.1. Lineage (NCBI taxonomy): Eukaryota > Metazoa > Chordata > Aves > Piciformes > Ramphastidae > Ramphastos > Ramphastos sulfuratus. Next base: position 159,953 of record WBNM01043321.1, on the reverse strand, counting down.
CTGTGGTGTGTAAGGTTAGTTTCAAACACAACAAAAGATTGTTGCAGTCTGCATAACCAAGAGGAAATTGCAGGAAATAATAAAAGCTGCTACCATGTCCACACCCCTTTTCCCCAATTTTATTCCAAAAGCTAATTTGGTTATTGAATAATAAACAAATATGGGTTTAAAAAAAAAAAGAATTAACAAAAAGCTAAGGCACAGCATTGCAGCCTTTTAAATGGAGCTGAATTATGAATCAGGTCCAGCAAATGGCTTCATGAAGGCTGGAAAGCCATAGCATTATTCATAATGCTTGTTAGCTCTGCCTGCTAAGACAAAGGCAATTAAATCTCCTGCTTACAGCAATACCTTAACTGCAGGGAAGCCAGGGAAGAGCTAACGATCCCTTTCATTGGTACCCAGCATCTAGCATTTCACAGCTGGCTCCTAGATGCTGATGACAATGATACAGCATTGACTCACTCCTGTGTCTTCAGCCTGGGCTCCTGCACCTGAAGTTTTTAAGCTGTGTTGTTGATCCAGCCAGCCTGCCTCAGTGCAAGAAAAAAATTAATTACCAATGCTAGTAAAGGTTAAGTTTTGTGTTTAATATTTAAACAAAGTATTGATAAATGAGTACTACAATACCACAGGTGCCCTTGTCAGTAAAAACAAGCATGCTAAATAATCTAAGGCCCACTGCTAGAGCTCATCAATGTTATTCCCTGGAACTGATTAATTCTTGAGACTGTGGCTTTCTTACCCCAGTGGCATGATCCAGTCTCTTGCATCTTCTGAACAAGCAGCCAGTTCAGCAGCTCTGGCTGCACCAGGCTGTACATTCCTCAGAGGGGTCAGAGTGACAGGAGCAAGGAGTGATGAGGTTTTCAGGTGTAATAAATTTTCCAAGCACTCTTCTAGTTAAATGCATATGGTTCAAAGCAGCTGAGGATGCAGCTACGTGGCAGTGAAGGTGGACCCAGCACACAGCTGCTGTGGCCACACCAACCCATACCCCTTACCCCCAGAGACTTTTCTTCAGCTGGCAAAGAAGCTCATGGTGAGCTGTTTCAAGGAGCAGATCCTGCTGGAAACTACAACTACTGAAAAATTAGGATTGCTTTTCAGCTGGATCAGTTCTCTGAGTTGCCATGCTGCCAGAAGCAGCACAGGCACAAAAGAGCAAGAGGGGAGAGCAAGGAGTGACTGCCTGCAGCATTTTGGTGTTGGTGGGGACCACTGCTTCACACCAGGCTTCAACCAGAGCAGCGTCACTGAGCTGTGCAACCTGACCTCAGGTCAGAGCATTTTCCTGACTTTCATTCACCAAAGATCTCCATTTTCTTACTCCCTTCATAAACAAAGTTGCAATCAGCCAACATAGATAAACAGCACATGTGAGAATGGACATCTAGACAAAATGTGGTTTAGAATCATAGAATTGTTTCAGTTGGAATAGACCTCTAAGATCATCAAGTTCAACCACTGACCTAACACTACCATTGCCATTAAACCACAGCCAAAGTGCTATGTCTACACATTTTTTTAATGCCTCCAGGGATGGTGACCCCGGCATCTCCCTGCCCAGCCTATTGCAGTGCCTGACATAAGGAATTGCAAAGATGAGGTTGTAAAATTTTTCAGGTACTGCTCTCCTACCAGAAGGTTGAAAAAGGTGTTTCTTTATTGCACCTAAAATTGTCAGCATGGATACAAAGGTCTTTAAACAAATCCATCATATAAATGTAAGAACTTGCTTGGGATCTTATCCTTAGAGCTTCTCTAAGAGTTTTGTTTTCTTCCTTGAACAAGCTGAGGAGCTGTTGCAGAGTTTCCTGGGAGATACCCAGGAGGACACTCAGCAGAGATCCTCTCCCTCATTCTCCAACAGCTTGTGGAGTATGAGCCAAAGTTTACTCAAATTCCTTCCCCCCAGCCCAGCTCTAGAAGCAGGGAGTGTGCCCTGAGCTCCTCCAAAGCAGCTGGCCTTTCTCGGGCTGTGCCCAACCAGGTTCACCTGCTGGCATGACACTCAGGTGGGTAAAGACTATTCTCAATAACTGGTTGAGCCACTAACAGCTCATTAGCTCACCGGGAGGTCTTGGGCCAGGGGAGGGTCAAGTCTCAGCACAAAGGCTCTTTCTGCAGTACTCCTGGCATTTCCTGTAAAGACAGGACAGATGGTGAGATGCTAGGTAGGTAGGTAGATGAGGTTAAGAAGTGGGTTGTTCCTTTCTTTCCTTTGGGACATGATGATCTTGGGGTGGCTCTGGAGGAGAGAAGTGATTTGTCCTCTAAGCCCTGCCTTTGGGGAATATTGTGAGAGAACCTGGGTGGAGCTGGCTTACTTCCACGTTCTCCTGGGACTGTTTTATTGTCTGTTATTGCCTGCAGAGCAAAGTAAGGCATGAAATAATAATGGTGCAATAGCTAAGAAATAAAGCAGCCACTGATTTATTAGCTAAGAAATATTTGACTTTGTCAGGGCAAAGTACTCTGATGGTTGCCAAACCTGTGCTAATCAGCTCGTCTGAGGCACCCAGCAGGCAAATGGATTCCCTGATTTGATCCCAGTGCCCCACAGAGAAGCTGGGGAGCTTCTTTCCCTCTGCTCCTCCCTTCTTGGAGACCCCCAGGAGCCACTCAAATACCAGGCTGCTCAGCACTGCCCCTCCCAGAGGGGTGCTCTTTATTCCCTGAGGTGGAGGGTTGTGGGTAACTCCAAGAGGTACCTACCCAGGAGCCCACTCCTCCCTGCCCTGGGCCACATCTGTCTGCACTGGCTTGGGGCTTAGGCTGTCCATACACTTGCCCATTACAGATCCACCTGCCCTTGTCAGCAGGATACTAAGCTCCACTGGGAGCCTAGGCAGTGCTTGAGGTTTAGTTTGCCTTTTTGCTCTACTGCTGAAAAGGCACCCAGGAACCCACTGTTTTATTTCTGTTGACTAAGATGTCCATAAGCAGGCAGCAGCTTGGGGGTTATTTGTCATGCTCTGGGAGAGGAACAGGAGAGGTGCCTTGGAAAGGGAGAGATGGGTTTGGTCTGCTAACAACGTGGAAAAAAGCTTTAGCTGAGCCACCAGTTAGACTGGCACCTCACTGTGTCCATGCAGGGCTCAGACCTCATGGTGTTGGAGACTGGAAAGACAGATGGACAGAAGGACCAGCAGTGAGTTGTGCTCCCCTGCCAGAAAAAAAGAGGGAAAGAGCAAATGAGCTTCCAGGCGCTGGCTGCCTCTCTCTGAGCATTACAGTGCTCTGGCCACGTTCTGGTTTCTCTTATGCAGAGTCAAGTCCTGCTCCTGTCCTTAACGTGTATCACCTGGGCATGATGGAGTCAAAGAGAAGGATTCCCTTCCCTTAGGACAAACAGCTTGGCTTTTGTTCAGGCTTTAAAGAAGAAACCAGAGTTGTTCAGTCATGGGATGTCCCCCTCAGTTCTGTCAGGGCTGAGGTGCTCACTTCTGCAGATTCAATCTACTTCACTTGAAAAATTAATGAAGAAGAGCTGGGCTGGCAGAGCTTTGGGGCCAGGTTGGACTAGCTTGCCAATAAGGGCTGCTTTGTGCTGATGTGCCCAGCCTCTTGTTATCACCTGTCTTAGTTGGCTTAGGGAGGTTTATGTTTGAACTGTTGCTTGCTCTACTGTAACAAATCTGTAGCCTTGGATTTTGCCTTTTATAAGGGTACTAATAATTCTGGGATGCTCAGGTACCTCGGTAACATGTGTGTCTATGTGTGCAGACACAGACATTTGTCCCTTCGTGCCATGTACCAAAGTTCTGTGAGGCCCTTGTATTTTGGAAGTAAAAGACCTTAGCTGTAGAACAAGGTGGGTATTCCTACTGCAATTTATTTATTGTTTGATTTTCATTAATCTCTGGCAAATGCACATTTTAAGGGATAAACTTAACATTTTCTTGCCTGAGAGAGAACCATTACTGTCTGGGCCCATATTTTACTCTCCAGAGTTATCATTGGAAGAACAGGTTGTTTTGATCTGACTCTGATAAACTCCCTCTCCTTTGAAGATCTCCTGCCAGCCCTGGCCCTGAAGAGCAGAGCAGGGCAGGAAATAGCTGACTGAGGAAACTGCCCAGGACTATAGAAGATTAATCTAAGCCAATGGTCAATAAGTGATGCCAGGAAGATACAACTCAAGGCTGCTATGCAGTCAAAGAAGTTCAGTTTCTGTTTCAGCAGCTAATAGAGCCAACTTTGAGGACAGGATAGACTACTATACACATAGCCTGAAGGGGCTGGGGAGGAAGAGAGAAGCTGGCTTTTATAAAGTCCTTTAATTTTTTTTGCATCCTGAAGTGCCACTTTAATTAGCTACACAGCCTATGTGGGGTTGAAAAAGGCCAAGGAAAGGCTGAGAGAGAAGTGTAAAAGGTGATTTCCATTTTAAAATTAAGTGACTCATAATTTGAGGCTTTAACTCATGACCTCGATGATTATAAATTGATTTTGGCCTCAATTCATTATTAAAAGACCGGGGTTTTCTTCATCTTTTTCTTTAAGGCACTTACATTAAGCACCTCAGGGTCATGGGATGAGTCTGGAGAAATAATTTGTAAGCCATGAGGAGGGAAGGTGGAGTAGTCAGAAACCAGCACAATGTGCATCATCTCGCCAGCGCCTAGACATGCATGTGGAAGGTCCCTCCAGTGATGCCTCTTGGAAGTGTTGTGGCTGCAGCCAGCAAGTTCTGCTCAGGTGCTACAGTGACATGCCGAGGTGATGCCCAGTGAACAGAAATCTCTGCTATTCTTTCACTACCCACTCGAAAACATGGAAGCTGTTTCAGCTCACCCCATTGAGCTCTTACGCGCTCCAAAGTGACAAGGGTGTTTTGTCCCTATCATGCTTTGACCATGCTTCTAAGAACCATAAAACTGAGGACCAACAGGATGTCCAGAGCATCCAGGGGTGAACAGGGCATTGTAATATTTTGTTATTTTGTTCCCATAATGTCCTGCATCTTCAGTAGAAAACTGGACAGCACAAGCTGTTCCTCCCCCTTTTTCCCCTTTCCCTCTCTCTCTATTTCCTAATGCTGCTCTCCCTTATCTTTGCAGGTGCAGGGGAGCGAGACCTGGAGTAACCTTGGCAGAGGCCCAGAGCTGGTGAGCTAAATTTAAGCAGTTTAAGTTCAGTAATGGGGAGTGTGTGTGTGTGTGTGTGAGTGTGTGTGTGTGTGTGTGAGTGTGTGAGTGTGTGTGCGCGTGAGTGTGTGTGCGCGCATAGTGGCATACTAGGGGAGGAAGATTTGAGGCCTGAATTTTTTGGCCTGGTTTGGTGGAGGCTGGGAAAGCTTTGGCTTAATGGGCTTCTGTGTTAAGCCCAGACTATGGCTTCTGTGTATTTTATATGCTTTGCACTGTAGCATGTAGTTTATGCACAGCACTTCAGTTTAAACTTCTAGTAATATTCTGTAGTTCTATCCAACCTTGTGTGGNACTCCCAAACCATCACAGTGGAGTTTAACTACTTTGAGCAGAGTTAAGGAGCCTCTCTTGCTCTTTAAACTAAAACAGTCCCATGCTTGAGCCAGGAACCAGCATGGGAAACTGAAGCCCAACAGTTTTAAATAAATGCAGGGCAGAATTATCCATGACACAGAGAATTTGGGGAGTCAAAAAGTGTAACTGAGTTACAGTGACCATGGCTTTGTGCTAGCACCAGAGTTTTAGTTCAGTCTGCATGGGAAACTCCTCTCCTCTTCATGTAACTGCCCTACCTGCTCCCTGTTTGAGGCTTTACAGAATTGCTGGGCTTTCTCTTCAACACCACACTAGCACTGGCCAGGATTCACACCACCCAAAGCAGGAAAGCTGATGAGGGGTTCTGGGGACTGTGGCAACCTGTGTTTGCTTCCTTCTCCCAAGTAGATGTCTCATCCTTTATGGGAACCTTGGTAGAGAATAAGTCACCCCCTTGTTCAGCACAGTCTTTCATTCATTCATGAAATTGCCCAGGTTCACTACCTTCTCCAGTAAGAACATCTAACTGGTGTGTCAACAATATTAGTGGCATAGAAACAGGGGAAAACTCTGAAAAGAGTATTTTCTGGGATTTGCTTTGACCTGTCAACCTGAAACAGCCTGAATGCTGTTCTTCATTTTGTATTCTTGATATATCTTGAATTAAAATCTTAAATTTTATATTCCTGCTCTCCCTTGCCCTCCCTCCTGCTTTACCAAGGTATGCAAATGTTCCAGAACTTCTGCACCATGCTGTGAACTGGGAAGGGACCATGCTGCCTTGCCACAGCTGCATCCTGAGTCAGAGAAGGTCTGTGAGTTTCCTGAGGCCACGTGGGAAATGTGTAGGTTGGAGCATTGAACAGAAACCCTAACCTCAAGCAAGTGCCCTGCATGGTGCAGAATTTGTCCTCCCTGATACTCTGGCCTCAGAGTGAGTCCTTGATTTCTTTTGAGCCACCACCTTTGCTTCCTGAGGATGTACCTGTTGTCAGCCACAGGTAATTCCCTTAAGGAGTACTTAGACCTTGTTCTTCGGTACTTTTGTAGCCTTTTCCTGCAGTTCCTTTTCTGATCTTCTCCAAAGACTCATTCACTGTACCTCAAGTCTGGTGGCATTTACTTGTTTTCCCTCCTTACCCTGCTTTGCATCCACACTGAAAACCAAGACGAGCAAAGGCTTTGTGAGATGATTTGCCGCCCCCCTAGTTGTCATTTTGAGTTAAAAAAACCTCCACAGAGTGAAGCAATGGTGATTTCTAATTTAGTAATAATTTGCTAAAGAAAGGAATTAGTAATTGGTGTTCTCAAATGTTAAACTTGTTATCTCTTTAATTACTGTTAGCTGGGTTTCTTGAAGACCTCGTTAACTAAGCATCTGGTTTTATGGATGCAGTTCTTGAGGTTTCAGATGCTTGCTGCAATTATCTAGCCACAACAGGAAACTTATTAACATATCCAAATAATTAGTTGAAGGGAAGTAAATTCCCTCTCTTCTGTAAAACTGGAATGATTGATCTGTTATCTGTTACCTACAGTGGGACAGACATTACTATTTTCTCATTCCTTAACATAACATTGTTCTAGGAACTCAGGCAGGCTCCCAGCCTCTTCCAGTGTAACTCAGAGGCTATCTTGCAGTACAAGATTAGCCACTTTCTTCCAATCTTTAAAAACCTAAGCATTTTAGTCACCTTTCCCTCAGATCTCAAACATATATGGTAGACAAGGAGCTGATTTTCTGGAGTCTGTACCAGCTCATCTTACCCCTCACCCCTTACACCAGTCTGGAGAAGATGGGATTGTGTTTGCTATATTGAGGAATGAAAGATCAGTTTTAGAGCCTACTTTTCCATTCTCTCTCTACTTTGCACAAGCATGGAGTTGACACAACACTCCCTTCACCTGGCTCTCTTGCAAGCAAAAGGTCCTCTCTCAGTAATGTGCCTCAGCGCACCAAAAACCTTGCAATGTGCTGTCGTAGTATCTTGACTTACCTTTTCCACTGAGCCTTACAAATTGTCTCTGCCCTTTTCCTGGTCTTATCACATTCCTCAGAGTGAGTCTGGCACTGAAGCCTCCTCGTCCTTGCTCACCATCAGCTATTAGCCATTCCTCTCCTTTGCTCTTTGCACATGCAGCAGTTACCCTGGGGAAAAAGCTCAGCCACATCAACATTTCCAAGCAGCAGGCTGACACCCTCGTAGAGGCAGTACTGACCTTGTCTGCCTATGAATCCCATTAAATGGCACAAGTGCAACAACTCCAGGGTGAAGAGTTCACCCTGCATGGTCTGAGACAAGGTTCTTTCCTTCATCTCTCTCCTGTTTCCAAGCTGGTTTTGAACTCCATAGTGGTAGCTCCCATGCCAGCTATTCACTAAAGTTTGTTTTGAACAACTCCTGGTTCTGCTGTCCACATTTCTTAGACCTACACTTGTGCCTACAGATAGTGTCAGGTCTGCAACTGGTTAGGTGCCCAAGTAATAAATGTAGAAAACCGTATTCCTTTCCCATCAGTCAAGGAGCCTATCTATGCAGTTGTTACTGGGTTTGACTATGGCTTCTGTGTATTTTATATGCTTTTAAGAGAGACAACAATAAAATCAGGCTGGTGTTGCTGCCCCAAGGATATTGGAAACCCTCACCAGCTGAAAAAGTGTTCTCTGCTGGGTGAGGTCACATCTAAACCAAGTATGGAGTAACCCTATGTTGTGGGTTGAGTTGAATCTGTTGATGTGTATTCAATACCATGCTGATGTCATACCAGCTTCAAAATGAAAGTGCTGGCTGGAGCAAAGTATCATAGGGCTTAAGTTCAGGTTGCAACATGAGAGGTATTCTGTTCTGGTTGCTGCTTCTGGTTTCCAGTTTTGGGGTATTGGTCCTTTCAGCTGGGTAGGCTATGGGTCAGGAGGTGGTGAGGTCACTGGCTTCTGCTGCTGCATTTTTCTGTGCTTTTCTTCAATAGGTTAAGGTTATTGCACATTGTATTACCTTGTTAAATTCCTTATCTCAACATAGAGGAGCTTTTTGTGTTACTTTTCCTTCCATCTCTGTGGGGGAAAGTGGAGCTTCTGAGAGTTGGTTGTGTAAACCGAAGGCACCGTATCAGAGAATCAGAGAATCATAGAATGGCTTAGGTTGGAAGAGACCTCAAAGATCAACCCCCCACCATAGGCAGGGACACCTCCCACTAGAATAGAATGCTCAAGGCCTCATCCAACCTGGCCTTGAACACCTCCAGGGAGGGAGCATCCACAACCTCCCTGGGCAACCTGTTCCAGTGTCTCACCACCCTCACTGTGAAGAACCCTTTCCTAACATCTAGTTTGAATCTCCCCTCTTGCCAGTATACAGTACAGCCAGATGATAGCATGAATCTATTCCTTCAAAGTGACAAGCACCACCAGAAAGAGCACATCACAAATAGGTGCATAAGTTTTTATATAAGATAACCAGGGCCAGGTGATCTTAGCATATCAACACCAGCTGCCACTGGAAAGCAAACACATCAACATGGCTAACACATTACTGAAAAAAAAAATCTATCTATCTATCTATCTACACAATTCCTTTAACAAGCCCTAATTGAATCCTCTCATCACCTTGTTTCTCTTTACCTCAACCCTTTCATGCCACACCTTGAGGTGCCAAAATAGACTATGCAAGTTTAAGACAGCCCACTCCCACAAAGCCCTTCCCACACAAATAAAAAATAACACACAAATCCCTGGATTGAGATAAGGAGTTTGATGAAATGGTTACAATGTACTGTTTATTACCTTAGCCTATTTTGCAGAAAAGCACAGCAAAAAGCAGAAGCAGCATCAGAAGCCAACAATAAAATGACCCCCACTCCCCAAACCCACAGGCAGCCCAGAGGAAAAGAACAATATCCAAAACCCAGAAGCTGGAAGCAGCAGCTGGAACAGGAGGCCTCTCATGTTACAATCTGAACTACAAGCCCTACAATACTTTGCTGCAGGCAACACTTTCACGTTGAAGCTGGCATCATGCCATAATGGGATTGAATGCCCATACACAGATTCGATTGGCTAAACCCATGGCACAGACAACTCGGAGGAAGCAGATGGTGGAAAAATAGAATTTCCTCCTACTGTGGCTGGAGATCCACTAAAACAGTTCCTTCTTACTAAAGAAGATAAATAAAAAGAAGATAGATAAATGAATGAGTACCAAAAAATCAAGGAAATAATGCCTTTTGAATGAGACAACTTTCCATGTGTTTATAACCTGACTTTCCAAGTGATTTCTGTGATCAAACTGGCCCAGGCTGCTAGTCCCAAGGAATAAAGTATCCTCATTAAGTTTGAAAAGGAAGCATGTGATTTTTTTGATCAGCCAATTTTCACCTGTTGGTATGGTGATTGCAGTAGTTAAGCTGCTGCCTGAGCCACAGGGTGTGGAATATAGAATATCTCCAAGTGAGGATGTTAATGTCAATTTCAACACGGGCCTGATTACTACTGCTGGTCTGTTGAAAATCACTGAGAAGGACCTCTATGAGTAAGAAGTATATATGAGCAAAGGTGGTGATTTAAAAGCAGAGGTTACTGTCAGGTTAGATGCTGCCAGCAACCACACTCATGAGCTCCAGCAACTCTCCTACAGATTGTTCACCACTGAAAGTGTCCCTGTGGGATCTAGTGTCTTGGTAGTTTCAGCAGCTGATATTTGCATTGCTCTTGCACATTCGAGGAGCTGGCAAGGGTTGTGAGCCCCAGGCAGAGCCTGGGAGAACTTCTGGCACCCTGAATGTCACCCATAGGTTTTGAAGCAAGAAGCTTGTGTACACCTTCTGCATGCTGATTTGTGCATGCTGCTCTCTGATGCCTCTACTTTAGAAGTGGAGCAAGTAATTACCTCCTGCCACTTGTTAGCTGGTAAATCCTTATGCCTCTCCAACCTATTTCTTTGGAGGTGTAATTTTGGAAGGATAGTGGCAGATCATTTTGACATCCAGGAACTATTTGACCTTAAATTAATTAAAAGTACTTTCAATTTTCCCCCTATTTAGCAGCTTTTTTATATATTTGATGACCTACACCCTCTAATGATCACTTCACTCAAGATCTAATTTACTAGAGGAACTTCCTTCAGAATACTATTATGGACAGAAAAGAACAGAGCTTTTCATCAGAGGTATTCATTAGTAGCAGCAATCAGTCTCACAGGTAGCATGGGTCACAGCTGTGTCTCTTTATGCATGCTCTCATTAACAGGGAAGTTCAGAGGAGAGCTTAGACCTTGTGCATTGAGAGTGTTGTTACAGGCTGACTCTCTTGCTGACTCTGAATTCAAACACTTTTATCCAGAGTTTACTGGGCAAAGCAGTTTTAGTGTACGTGATGGGCTCAGTTAAGGCAAATGCTGAGGAACCTAGTGCTTTGTTTAGACTTTATTTTTCAGCTGATTATTTTGAGGAATGGGATGTGTGAGGATTTGAATATGAGTAGGTGAAAAGGATTTTGATGGAGGTTGAACAAGTTTTGTGATCCAAAGAGGAGGCCTCCTGGGAGAGGCTGAAATGCTGGCTAGAAGGGATTTAGCATGGATAGCAGGAAAACTTGCTGATTTGCCCAGTGAAGCAGGAATTTGTGTGGTTATGTTAAAAAATAAACTGACAAGAAAGTAATCTAATGCTGCTCTTTGTTTCTTCTCACAACTAGAACAACCTGAGCACCTCACTTGATCAAAAAGAACAGCAGATGAGAGAAGGTTGGGGTACTGGATTTATCCAGAAGCCTAACAATAATCTGCTGTTCCCAGTGATGAAAACCCAAGCTTTTCCTATGATGACTGTCAGAGAAGTAATGTAGAGGTAACAAGATGTCCTTCTCATGGGGAAATGAGAGCCCAGAAGTGTTCAAGAGGGGTTCCNAAGGTTTTGTTGTCAAGTCATATGTAAAATTGAGAGTACTTTCATGACTAGTTTCATGGCACATCAGCTACTTTGAAATAGTCATGTTGATTATTCTTTTTTTTTTTTTCCGAATAACAACCCTTGATGACCTTGTCCTGGCTCCACAAAGAAGCAGCCCACTCCCACTGTCATCTCCTTCCCAGTGCCTCCAGGAAGCATCTATCTGGCACTCCTGGGTGACTGGGGACTCATCTACAAATGCAGCCCTATGCCACTTGTTTATCCAAAAACACTCTTCTTCCTAGATTTTCTTCAGTCTTGACAGAGGCTTCCCAATGGCAAGAGTTTTGTTCACCTGCCAGAAACTGATCATTGCTGCCACATTGCCCACAAAGAGCTACAAAGGCTCTGCTTGCCAGTGGTGCCTTGGTCCCAGTTGCAGAGGCAGAACTGCAAAAAACTTGCAACTTTTACAAGACAATCTAGGTAGCTTCAAAGCTGATTCTTTTTCCTGCAACCTTCAGTGGTATTTTAACAAAATGTCTTCATTCATTCAAGATGTCTTTTTTTCTTGTTTTACTCTGTTCTTTAAAACCCTGGCCCATGTGTGGCACTCTGAGAAGACCATAAAAATACAGAAACCCGTGGATGACTGCTAACTAAATGTCAGGGTTTAACCTCAGGCAGCAACAGAGCACCATGCATCTGTTTGCTCACTCCTCCCCTCTGCCAGTGGGCTGAGAAAGAGAATCAGAAAAAAAAAAGTGAAACTTGTGGTTTGAGATAAGAATGGTTTAATAATGAGAATTGTAATGAAAAGGAGTATAATAAAAAGAGGGAGAAATAAACCCCAAGAAAAGACAAGTGATGCACACTGCAGTTGCTCACCACCCACTGACCAATGCCCTGGCAGTGATCTGCACCTCCTGGCCAACTCCCCCACAATTTATACACTGAGCATGATGTCCTGTGGTATGGAACAGCCCTTTGGAGAGTTCAGGTCAGCTGTCCTGGCCATGCTCTCTCCCAGCTTCTTGTCCACCTGCTCACTGGCAGAGCGTAGGAGACTGAACAATTCTTATCTTAGGACAAGTTCTACTAAACAACTAAATCATCAGTGTGGTGTGCTGTCAACGTTGTTCTCACACTGAATCCAAAACACAGCACTGCACCAGCTGCTAGGAAGAAAACTGACTCTATCTCAGCTGAAATCAGGACACTTGGAAATGCAAAGGCTTCATCTAGACTGTTTCTGATTATGCCCCCATCCCCTGCCAAATCCACCTTCATCTTCTTTGGTTTCCCAGTGGCTACAGGAGTTGTCATAGCTGTAATGCCCGATGCTGAGGCTAGACCTGCATCAGCCCAACCACCAGCCCAACACCATTGTGGCCACTAAACCATGTCCCAGAGTGTTGTGTCTACATGCTTTTTTAAACTCCTCCAGGAAAGACACCATGTGGGAAAGGAGGAAGAGCAGGTGGGACACCCAGAGAGAAAGGAGGACTGTCCTTCAGCTTTTAAGGAAGGTCTTCCTTTTTGCTGGTCGGATTTGTCTCTGTTTATCCAAGCAGGAACTTCTCAGGCTTGCCTTCTTCCCATAACATCTGCAAGGAGGCAGCTGGCAGTCCCTGGAAGTGCCTTCCAGGACCAAATACATGTAATTCTCCCTTTGGAATGTCATCCCCACCATGGTGGCTAAGAGAAGCAAAGTAAGGACATTGCTAAGGCCTCTTCCCCCCTCTTTGTGTCTGATCTTAAAGGTCTTTTTCTAGCTTAGTGATTCTATGATCTGTGTGTCTGTGCTTGCACTAATAGTCCCCTGACCCACTCCTCACATTATCCTTTTATGGCACCAAGGTCACTTTGACGTTTTTCTCACTTTTTCTCACTTGGCTTAATTCCTCTACAAGATAAAATGTTCTGTCAACATCCCCAAGCTTCCTTCTTGTCTACCATACAGATGGTCTCTGAGCTGATTAGTTGCCTTGTATTCCAAAAGAATAATGTTCAAAAACATCTCCTGACTAACTTGTGACTAAAAACACTCTTGAGATCTCATTCCAAGAACAAAGAGGGGAAAAAAGAAAATTACCAAAGTCTTGCTCTTTGGACATACAGGCAGGGTTTAGGCCTGACCTTTGAAATGCAAGCCTAAGGTAAACACCACTGAGCTGTTGTACAGGGATGAGCTCCTCTCTTCTCCTCTCCTGGGACACCCCTGCAGCACCTCAGTGTTGCAGAAGCCTTGCCAGTGGATGTGAATAAACAGAGTTTATGGCAGTTCAATGTTCATCCTCCAGCATCCCATAAAGAACAGGTTTTGGTCATCACAGAAATCTGATGCACTGGTATTCACCTAACTTGCAGGTGGCATTCACCTCCACCATTCATCTAAGAGCTGCAGGGGCTCAGTCTGCCATCTCACCACAGATGCTCCAGCATGCTTCATCCACTCCTTCCTTTCTGACTTTGGTATCTACATGATTGTCTCCCTCAGTCCCACTCCTCTCCAACACAGAAGAACTGACCCAGTGGGCTTTCCTTAAATATGTTATCCAGTGACACTGATTGGTTTGGTGTTGGCCAGAGGAGTATCTGACTTGGAGCCAGGGGAACTTCCCAAAGCTTCTTACAGGAGCCACACTCAGTAGCTCCTTCCTTTACCACCAAAAGGACAAAGAGCAATGGGTGGAAGTTGAGGCATAGGAACTTCCATGTGAACATGAGGAAAAAATTTTCACTCTGAGGGGGACAGAACACTGGAACAGGCTGCCCAGGGTGGCTGTGGAGTCTCCCTCTCTGGAGATATTCAAAGCCTGCCTGGGTGTGTTCCTGTGTGATCTGGTATAGGTGATCCTGCTCTGGCAGAGTGGTTGGACTGGATGATCTTTTGAGGTCCCTTCCAACCCCCTGACATTCTGTGATTCTGTATCTGTGTGCAGGTGTCTAGATATCTCTTGATTTATGCCATATTCACCTAAAGACTTTTATACATTGTAGTGTGTTGGTTTTCAGTATGTGCACATTTCTATTAAATGAAGCGTGTAGCTCACAGGATTTGATAGGAAATATTATTATTTCCATAAAGAAAATATTTCCCTGGAAAAAATCCCAAATGCTCTTGCTATCAAGCAGAGAGTGAGTGAGTATGCTGTAAAATACTCTCCAGGTAGTTTTAATACTGAAGCCTTTACCTTCTGTCAAGTCAGGCATGATTATTATTATCCAGATCCTGTTAATGTAATGCAAAGCATGTTACAGTTCTATGCAATGTGCAAAACAGTTGACATATTTACACCACACACTTACCTGGCAGGGCAGATACCATGGTCAGGCAGGTGGTTTTCCCAGGGTGAGGCTCATCCTTTGCACTCCAAATGTGTGCCACTTGTGATTTTCTCAAATGCAGGAAACTCCAGTGCATCATTTGTGGTTGGCAGAGACTGAGTTAGCACATTTCTTTAATTTCCTGGACTTCAGTAAGGAAGTCTCCTACACTGTCTCCTACAGCATTCTCCTTTAGAAACTTACGGCACAAGGCTTGGAAAATACACTCTGCACTGCATAAGAAACAGAGTGGTTGGTAAATGAAATAGATCTAGCTGGAGTCTGGTCACCAGCAGAGTTTCCCAAGGTTCAGTAACAAGGTCTGTCCTCTTTAATATCTTTATTAATGATCTAGGTGAGGAGATTGACAGTAAGTTTGCAGAAGGCACCAAGCTGGGTGGCTGTTTCCATATGCTAGAGGGTAGGTAAGCTTTACAGCAGGATCTAGACAGGTTAGATTGATGAGCCAAGGTTAATTGTATGAGGTTCAACAAGGCCAAGTTCCAGATTCTGCACTTGGGTCACAGTAACCCTATGGTAAGCTGCAGACTTGGGGATGTGTGGTTGGAAAGCTGTGACTTGGAGAGAGTCCTGAGGATATTGGTTGACAGCCAGCTGAACATGAACCAGCAATGTGTCCAGGTGGCCAAGAAGTCAATGGCATCCTAGTTTGTATTAGAAACACTTTGGCCAGCAGGGACAGGAAGATGATTGTCCTGTACTCAGCACTGGTGAGGCCACACTTTGAATATTGTGTTCAGTTCTGGGCCACTCACTATAAGAAGGACATAGAATTGCTGGAGCATGTCCAAAGAAGGCTCATGAAGGACCTAGAACTCAAGTCCTAGAAGGACCAGCCGAGGGAGCTGGGGTTGTTCAATCTGGAGAAAAGGAGGCTGAGGGGAGACCTCATTGCTCTCTGTGACTACCTGAAGGGAGGTTGAAGCAATGAGAGGACAGCCTCTTCTCCCTGGTGGCAAGCAACAGGGCTAGAAAAAATCATTACAAGCTGTGTCAGGGGAGGGTCCAAGCTGGATATTAAGAAATATTGCTTCACTGAAAGGGTTCTCAAGCATTGGAATGCCTCCAGGGCAGTGGTGGAGTCACTATCCCTGGAGGCATTTAAATGGTGTGTGAACCTGGTACTTGCTGAGCTCAAGGTTGGACAAGATAATCTTCAAGGTCTCTTCCAACCAAAAATATTCTGTGATTCTATGATTTTACAGGAACTATGAAATGTGAATCGATCTTGTGTGCATATGTGGTGCACATTGGAGAGTGTAACTGGAATCTGGTATCAAATGATTGTTACAAATTCAACTTCAGCCCTGGTATGTGGTAACAAATAAAAATGTAACTGTACTTCTAAGATTAAAAAAAAGAGAGATATATCAGAAGAGACTTTTGCTGCAGGAGAAAATTTGTGGTCCACACTTCAGACCCAGTGAGAATTGTTATTCTAACAATCTGAGGGTTTATATATCCTTATCGCGGCAGGCACAGGGAAACAACAGTCTGCAATAATAACTGGCATAACAGAAAGCCTTCTCCCACAATGTAAAAGGTAGCTAGCCTTTCTCCACAAGGCTAAAGCCATAAAAGGAACCAGGTGCCAGGGCAGATGTTAGGAGGATGAGCAGCATCAAAGCCTTTCTATTGCCTTGATTCATAGCTCACTAATTGCTTTTTGCCTCCTTATCAGTGATCCCTGTGCTGGTTTGAGCTAATCGAAATATTTTAATAGAGAAAATTATACTATANGGACAAATGCAGGGATTTATCCAACTTCTCTGATGAAGGTAATCCTCCCTAAATTTGACATTCCAGAAATTCCAGATTTGTGTGGGGAATGCTTTACTCGTAACACAGTGATATATCTGTCATGGATAAATATAGCTTCATCTTAACTTCCAACCGGCTGAGTTCTAGTCTGGGTCATTTTACAAAGTGGGGGGGGGCAGGGAACTCCCAAACCGTCACAGTCCCTCTCAGTGCTGTCTCCTAAAGTATAAAGCAGTGAAACTTCATCCATACTAATTCCCACATCTTGCAATACATTAAAAAAAAAAAAGTCAAAACTCAAAATGGAAAATCAAATTATCCTTTCAATTTCTGATTCAATAGCAACACTTTTTTGTTTTCTGAAGGAAAGAATTTCTTTGGTGACTAGATCAAGAAAATATACATGAGTGTCTGTAACCACAGCTCTGCTTCTTCTTTCTTTTCTTTCTGTTCTTTCTTCCACCTTCTGGAGCAACTCCAGAAAGGTACAGAGGTCTCAGGACATGGGACGAGTAACATGCAATGATCTAAGTGTACCTGCATTAGCAGCAGGGTTGGACTAGGTGATCTCCAGAGGTCTCTTTTAACTCCTATCATTCTGTGATTCCATGATTCTACTAATCCATTGTACCTTGGCTTTCTGTGCATTTGTAATGGGTAAGATAGAGGAAAAGGGAAGGAAATTATCTTGCGGGAGAAAATAAGGGGGAAAGGAAAAGAAGGAAAGCACTGACTAGGGCTTGTGCTGGTCTGGGCTGTGGGGCACCTGGGAATGTCCTTTCAGGTGAAGCCTGTTTCTGAAGAGGGAAACTGCACCAGAAGTGCCTACACTGGTAGTAATCACACAGCACTTGTGGAGTGTATTGTGTGTGCTGATAGGATGGTTTTCAACATCTGTGCGGTATGATTTTTAACAGCTAAGAGACAACATTCTGGTCATGCCATGCAAGTACTCTCTGTTGTCTCAAAACAATGCCTGTGCAGGACTGCACTGATAGCCCTTGTCTCAAACAAGTGATGACATACCTGGTCTTGAATAGATAGGGTAATGGCCTTAGTAGCTGCATCCCCCTCCAAGGTGCAGACCAGCCAGGTAAAGTCCCTCCACCATACAGGAAAACTGAGTTCAGGTCCACCTGAGGAATCTGAACATACATAAATCTATGGGACCTGATCAGATGCATCCCAGAATTCTGAGGGAATTGGCTGCTGTAGTTGCAAAGCCACTCTCCATGCTATTTGAAAAGTCCTGGCAGTTGGGTGAAATTCCTGGAGACCAGAAGAAGGGAAACACTACATCCATTTTAAAAGAGAGTAGAAAAGAGGACCCTGGTAAACACTGATCTCACCTCTATGCCTGGGAAGATCATGGAACAGATCCTCCTGGAAGCTATACTGGAACACATGGAGGACAGAGAGGTGATCTAAGATACCAAACATGGCTTCACCAGGGGCAAGTCCTGCCTGAGCAACCTAGTGGCTTTCTACAATGTTAAAACTACATCAGTGAACAAGGGGAGACCAGCAGATGTCATCTGTCTGGACTTTGTAAAGCCTTTGACACAGTCTCCCCCCACAAGAGCCTTCTGTCTAAGCTGAGAGATGTGGATTTGATGGGTGGACTGCCTAGTGGATAGGGAATTGGTTGGATGATTGCATACAAAGGGTAGTGGTCAATGGCTTAATGTCCAGATGGAGATGGGTGACAAGTGGTGTCCCTCTAGGGTCTGTACTGGAACCTGTGCTGGTCAGTATCTTCATCAATGATACAGACAGTGGGACTGAGCAGTTTCGCTGATGATACCAAACTGAGTGGTGCAGTTGATAAGACTGAAGGATGGGATCCCACCCAGAGGGACCTGTAGAGGCTGGAGATGTGGGCTGTTGAGAATTCCATGAAGTTCAATAAGGCAAAGTGCAGAGTCCTGCACCTATTTTGGAACAACCCTCGATATCAGTACAGGCTGGGGGATAATGAAATTGAGAGCAACCCTGCAGAAAAGGACTTGGGGGTGCTGGTAGATGAGAAGCTGGACATCAGCCAATGCTGTGACCTTGCAGCCCAGGCCAATCGCATCCTCAGCTGCATCAAAAGAAGCGTGGCCAGCAGGTCAAGAGAGGTGATTCTGCCACTTTGCTTTGGTAAGACCTCACCTGGAGTACTGTGTCCAGCTCCCAACACAAGAGACACATGGACTTGATGGAATGAGTACAGAGGAGGGCCACCAAGGTCATCAGATGGCTGGATCACTTCTGCTATGAAGCCAGGCTGAAGGAATTGGGACTGTTCAGCCTGGAGAAGAGAAGGCTCCAGGAAGACCTTAGAGCGGCCTTCCAGTACCTAAAGAGGACCTACAGGAAGGCTGGCAAAGGAATGTTGAAGGGGGCTTGTAGTGATAGGATGAGGGGAAATGGTTTTAAACTGGAGCAGGGTAGGTTTAGTTTGGACATCAGGAGGAAATTCTTTACAATATGGGTAGTGAAATACTGGAACAGGTTGCTGAAGGATGGGGTTGAGGCTCTGTCCCTGGAGACATTCAAGATCAGATTTAATGTGGCCCTGGGCAGCTTGATGTAGTTGGAGGTGTCCCGGCTCACTGCAGGGCGTTGGACAAGATGACCTTTGAAGGTCCCTTCCAACCCAATGCAATCTGAATCTGTGATTTGGGTTGGAAGGGACTGTGCAGCTCATCTCATTCTAACCTTCTCCCTTTGCTGTGACTTTTCTCTGTAACAAAAGATGAAAGACAAAGTTGTAAGTTTCAGAATCAGTTAACAAGACAAAAAAAGTTGTTTGCTCCTAATCTTCCGGAATTTTGAAGCCTGAGTGCACTGAGTGGCAAGGGTATTAAGTGAGGTGTGTGTGGAGGTGATGGGTAAATGGTTTTTTTTTTTTTTTNNNNTTTTTTTTTTTTTTTTTAAATGGGTTTTTTGGTTTATTTGTTTGGGGAGGTTTTTGTTGGTGGTGATGGTTGGTTGTTTTTTGTTGATTTGGTTTTTATCTTCTTAAATGTTAAAATGACACAGAATGAAAACATTCAGAAGGAATGGTTCAGGAAATGACCTCAGGAAATTTGAGATGTGCACAGGTATGTTCAATAATACGTGTGTGGGAGATACTCACTTCCTCTTAAAATTTTGGCAGAGGGAATGTTTGCTGGAAGGAAAGTTGTAGAAATAAGAAATGGGGAGGGAAATAGCTGAAGAAGAGGCTGAGGGAGCTGGGATTGTTTAGCCTGGTGAAGAGGAGGCTCAGGGGAGACCTTATTGCTGTCTACAACTACCTGAAGGGTGGTTGTGGCCAGGAGGAGGTTGCTTTCTTCTCTCAGGCAACCAGCACCAGAACAAGAGGACACAGTCTCAAGCTGTGCCAGGGGAAGTTTAGGCTGGAGGTGAGGAGAAAGTTCTTCACTGAGAGAGTCATTCCCCACTGGAATGGGCTGCCCAGGGAGGTGGTGGAGTCACGGTCCCTGGAGGTGTTCAAGGCACGTTTGGACGTGGCACTTGGTGCCATGGTCTAGTCTTGAGGTCGGTGGTAATGGGTTGGACTTGATGATCTTTGAGGTCTCTTCCAACCTTGCTTATACTGTGATACTGTACTGTGAAAATGTTGCTTCTCTGATCTGTAAAATACAGACACAGCTGCTTAGATGGTTTAATTCAGACTCCTGCCTGAATTAAAAGAGTTGTGTCCTTTTGCTGGCTCCCCATGTAAAAGATATTAAAGAAGTTAGAGCCCCTGTCATTGTAGCAGGACTAAAACTACAGCAGATGTTTTCAATTCACTGCCCCTATGTATGCTCAGTAGGTTCTATGCTTGCATGAGTTTACATCAGACTAGAAACTGAAGTCTGGCAAAGCCTTGCTGCAGGCTTAGCCCTGAACATGGGGGTAGATTGTTAACCATTAGAGGAGTGAAAGTAAGAGAGAGACAGGAAGACAACAGGACATCTCAGGAAATGCAGAAGAGGAGGTAATTGGCAATTCATGCCTTTACTTCTGCTCTTTCTTATAAATGATGATAGGAAGGCATCTGTAAGAATACCTGCAATCTAGAAAACACTGGTAACTCATTGAACCAAATCAATGCAGGCACTGCATTAGAAGCCATTCACTTCCAAAATGTTACAGTAGAAGTCACTTCATTTCATATATTTTGTATCCCCTGAGTCATTCTTACTTTTCAGACACAATGTGAAATTAAAAACCTGTACAAAGCCTGCTTTAATCTGGGGAAGATTTAGGAAGAAGGGGAATGAGGAAAAGAAAGGGAATAAAAAAGGACTGGATGACATCCAGAACTATTCAGCTGCAGGATTCTCCATCTGCCAAGCACATTAAGTATGTCTTTCTAAAATGAATGAATAGCATGCAAAATGCTGAATGAAGTGAGCATAAAAAGCTGTATCAAATCAACAATTATTTGGTAAAAAGAACACAGTTTTGGGGTGGCTAAAGTGAGCTGAAATGCTAAAAAAGTCTGTTGCCAAATATTACATCTGGAAAACTGCTACTGCATATTTTGTGGTGATCTTCACAGTTTTTCATTCTGCTAAAGTTCTCTGGGAGAGCTGTCTCCTAGTGTGAAGTCTGGAATGCTGCCTCTAAAACTGACTTTAAAAAGGTTAACTACAATGCTTATGCTCAGGATTTGGGGGTGCTCTGGGTACTGTAAGTAGGAGAGAAACAACAGTTTTCCTCATAGTCAAAATACTGTTGTTGCAATCCTTTCTATGCTCTAAATTGTGCAGGACAAGGTCCTATTGAGCAACTGTTATTCACAGATCTGCCACATGAGCACGTTTCACATCCCAGCAAAAACTGCTGTTACCAAAAAAGTGAATATACTCTAAATCACACAGTCCCACAGCAAGACTCATTGCCTTTGAGTTGCAGAAGTCAGTTCAAACATGTGGAGTCAGAAAAAGCAAAAGTTTTGTTTCTTCTTGGAAACTGCTGCTGCCCCTAATCAGTATCTGAGGAACAAAGGTGCTCATAAAATGAAGTCATACGCCATGATTTTCATTCATAAAGCTCTACTATTACTGGTTACATTCTTCAGATACCTCTCAACTCTCAGGCCAGGGGTATGGGTAAGAAAGGATTCCTCATCTTTCTCAGAGTTCTTTTTATTTTCACAGAATCACAGAACATTAAGGGTTGGAAGGGACCTCCAAAGATCCCTTAGTCCAACTCCCCTGCCAGAGCAGAATCACCTAAAGTAGGTCACAGAAGAATTCATCCAAGCAGGTTTGGAATGTCTCCAGAGAAGGAGACTCCACAGCTTCCCTGAGAAGCCTGTTTCAGTGCTTTGTCACCCTCAGAATGGAAAAGTTTTTCCTTATGTTCACAAAGAAGCTTCAGCCACTGCCTCACAGCAGCTGCTCCAGCCCCGTATACCATTTCTGGGGCTATGCCATGGTGAACTGTGCAAGGAAATCAAAAAGGAAGTAGAGAGGCAAGAAGATTTCTAGAGCAGCAGCCTTGGTGTGGCTTCCCATTAGCTATGCTTGGCAGCCTTTAGGTGGGTTTAGCTACAGATAGCAAGAGCTGGAGAACAGCACCTGAGCCAGAACAAAGTGGACTGGTCATCTTCTTTGCATTGCAGGTTTTGGACAAAGAATTCTTTATCTCAGAAAGTTCCAGTATGAAATATGCCTGCCACTACTGAGATCACACAGAGCAAAAGATGCAGGGCTTGTGACACTTTGTTTTGGCCAGCCTCACTCCTTCAGGGCATTACTGAAATACAAAGATCCTGGCAGAACCGTTGTAATTGGTGCACTCTTGAAATTGAAGATGCTATAAATAGCCAAACTTGAACTGCAGGGGATATCAGAGTTGTGTGATTTGGTTTTTTTTGGTTTTGTGGTTTTTTGTGGTGTTTTTTTGTTTTTTTTTTTTTAGTGCTACCTGAGGTGAATAGAACACTAATTAGTCTGGGCAAAACAATATTATTTGGTCAGATAGTTCAATAACTGTAGCATGCTGCTTTATTTTTATATTAGCCTCCCCCTAAAAGTCTCTTTCTCCTTCTTTTCCCACATTCCAGCTTTGCTAGTATGGATTAGGTGCCTGGGCTCCCAGGTGGAGGAATTTTAATTGCCCCAGATTTGTCTCCTTTATCTCAACTGGGATGTCCTCTTGCCTTTTCCTTTACCTATGTTCTGCACAGAACAAGAGCTGTATGGTGTTTGGGGCAATTTCAATTAAAAAAACAAACAGAAAAACAAACAAACAAAAAAAAACCAAAACCAAAATGGAATGAGAAAAAGAACTGGGAACTCATTTACAGAGGGACTGTGCACTCTGTGCCTGGTTCTGCATAGGAAGAGACTTGACTAAGCACCAGGAGATGGTTAAATTGATGTCTCAGAGATAAAGAAACAGCCCACTAGCCCAATTCTTCCTGGACATATAGCCAACATGAGGCTACCTTGTCCCATGGTGCTGGCAGTATTGACTCACTCAGGTATTAAGAAACTTTTTGGTTGCACTCCCTCCACAACCAAAGCTGTGATCTAAAGTTCTGAGATTTAAAAATGTGAAGACATTTGTACTTTTTAAAAACAGCCTCCTGCTTTTGCATCTTAAAATGTTTGTATCTTTTTTTTCCCCCAGGCTTTCATAATTCATTTTAGTAAAATAAATCCTTGGCCAATCCCTGGCTACTCTTTCCTCATCTTGCAATGACAGGACAAGGGGCAATGGGTTTAAACTGGCAGAGGGGAGATTTAGACTGGATGTTAGGAGGAAGTTCTTTACAGTGAAGGTGGTGAGGCACTGGCACAGGTTGCCCAGGGAGGTTGTGGCTGCTCCCTCCATGGAGGTGTTCAAGGCCAGGTTGGAAGAGGCCTTGAGTGACCTGTACTAGTGGGAAGTGTCCCTGTCTATGGCAGGAGGGTGGAACTAGATGATCCTTGAGGGCCCTTCCCACCTTACCATTCTATGATTCTATGATCTTTTGTGTTTTGTCTTCTGAGATTCTTGGTTTCTTCCACCTGTCATTGATAGAAGCTTCAAAAGTAAATGCTAATGACATAAGGGTGCCTTAACCAGCTCCTTTGGTGGCTCCAGAACTTCTTTGTCTTCTTCTGTCCTGGCTTCTCTTGCCTCTGCTAGCACGTTAATTGCATTAACCACTTGATCACATTTAATCTTTTTACTGTTGTATTACAGTAACATAATAAAAGGGCAAAGGAAAATCAATAATAAAGTCTTCAAAACTCATAAGTAAATTAGATGTAAGTCTCAGCAAGGCAGTGAGTAAAGTGTTTAACAGACTGTAAGCTTCTTCTCTTGAATTAAAAACTGATGAGAAATAATAACTGGAAGACTTTAAATTAGCTGTCTGGCAGTAAAATGTCTGGCAATAAAAATGAAGATGCAAGGGAATCTCTTTACAAGGCACTTAGAAGAGGTGTGGTTTGGAGAGGGAATTTAAATACTTCCTGCCATTAGACACCCCTTTGGAGCTGGATTTGGGATAGCCACTTTCTCGTGTTGAAATTTCACCACAGAAGAGGGCAGCCCAAAGACCTGGAACAACTGCTGTTTGCCAAGAACTCTGGGAGGTTCCTTAGCTGATTCTTCCTGAGCTGATGACAATGTCCAGCCTGACCCTCCACACTCTAACCCATGATTGTGCTGTAGGCAACATAACTCCAGAAGAGTTCTGTGCAGAGATCCTCCCAAGGAGGTTTTTCTTCCCTCACAAAGTTATTTCTGCCATGGGGTGTGTGGGATGAGAAGATGTCTGTTCAATTCCTTTATTTCTTTACCCTTCTCCTTATTCTTCCTCCGCTTTTTTTTTTTATTGTATAAAAAGCAGCAACTTCACAAGCCGTGGAGCTCACACAAGTGTGTGGGCCTGAAGGAGGAATCTCTTCATTACTGGAGGGCAAATAAGTGTAGGTTCAACTCTTTTCTCACCATAGAAAACCATCTCATTGTCACCTTTTGAGTTTTTAATGGATTTTTTTTTCAGCCATGATAATTGCTGATAGACTTTATCTTGGCAGTTTATAAAAACACATCTTGCCAGAAGCAGAAAAGAATGGTAAAGCACAAAACAATATTGCTGGTGACATGGTAACCAGAGCAGGCAGAGAGGCTGAATGGAGGTATGGTGCTCTGTATTGCCATGTCACCAGGGAAGAATGTGGAGCCAGGTCAGAGGCCATTCTTTTACTGAGCACCCACAAAACAGCTGAAGTGCTCCTGCAACTGGTAATAGATGAGTGGCTCAGTCAGAGTCCCACCCACACATTCTGCACAATAGTAGACAATGAGATATAAACATTATCCAGATTTTGTACCAAAAAGAGGGATGAGAATTTGACACCAAACAGCAGAGACAGATTGATGGGTTTGTCCTCCTTTCTCCTCCTGGAGAAGGGATGCCTCTTTGGTAAGATTTGCAACCTCAACTGCTCTGAGCCCTTCCCCAGATCATCAAAGTTATGATTGCAAGCAGACTTTAGAGCTCTAGAACTATTCTGCAGTTTAGGGCATTTATCACTGGCAACCTTAAAAAAACCCCTGTCTATCACACAATCATAGAATGGTCTGGGTTGGAAGGCACCTCCAAAGATCATCTAGTCCAACTCTCTCTCCAGTAAGCAGGGGCATCCTCAATTAGATCAGCTTGCCCAGAGCCCTGTTGAGCCTCACCTTCAATATCTCCAGCAATGGGGCTTCAACTACCTCCCTGGGCAACCTGTTCCAGTGTTGCACTACCCTCATGGTAAAGCATTGTATATGAATAAATTCTACTGTTTGTGCACCCCGTTGCTTCTGTTGAATGTGGGCAAATCTGCAGCAGAGAAGCTATGCATGTGTATGGTGTTGGGCCTATGGTCACAGCAATCATTGGCATACCTATTAAGAGATAAGTCACTCTAATCTCCAAGCATGGGCTAGAACTCAAGGGGGTCCATCTCTTACCAAATTCAACACTGAATGCAACAACCCTTTCATGTGCTATCCCTTATACCTCCCCTCACAATGAGAACTTGATCCCAGCAAATACATAGGAAAAATAGAATCACAGAATCATTCAGATTGGAAAAGACCTTCAGGATAACAAAGTCCAATTGATAACCCTACTCTACAAGGTACACCCTAAACCATTTCCCCAAGCACCACAAGTAAACATGAGTTATTCAAAGTCTCTTTTGCCAAAAACAGGCTTGACAAGTAGACCATTGGTCTGTGATGACAACTGTCAGCTGTGTGTGTTTGCTGAGCCTCTCTAATCTCTCCTTTCTATATGACCATCAAGCCTCACCTGCCTAGAGTACACATGTACTCAGCTGGGTGCAATGTAGCCACATCAAGCCCAGCTATGGTCCAACCACCATAGTGCTAGCTGAATTTCTGTGAGCCTTTTGCATCTCATGCTGAATTTGGTCAAGGCTGGCTATGCAAGCTAGATAATCTGAAGAGCGTTATACACCTGTGAATTGGTTGTGGCAATTAATGAGGCAGGAATTATAAAATATGTAATTATTTTATTTCCAAAAGGCCCTGCCCACAAACTGTATACAAACTAGTTAAATTTGGGTTCTAATTCGATTGGGAAAATCTTCACAAGGATGCTTATGAGCAGCTTAGGAGAATCTGAAAATTGGAAAGGTTTAGCCACAAAATGGCTCTGCCTCACTTATGAATAAGCAGCCTGGAGCCCTAGGGAAAGTCTGTTCTACTCACAGTGGTGGAGTAGAATTCAAAGATGGTCCCTGGCTCCTTTGCAGCAGTGTTGGAACTGCTCGGTGTCTTGATAGCTGTTGAGGGGCTTCTAGATCTTCCAAGACTCTAGCAGGATGCTGGGAAAGAGGCAGGCAATCTCTCACCTGATTTTGCTTCCTGTTGGCACAGAGGTTTGCAGGATCTCTTGCAGATGTGCAGAGAGCAGATGTTGGTGCCACTTCTCACCACATTGTGAAGCACTTAATGACTTCTGGTAAACTTGAGGCATTTAAGTTTCCAGGTAGTTCAAGCCCAAAACACCAGGGCTAAGCTGGTCTGAAGCATGAGGCAGAATATTGTCTAAGTTGAAAGGAGAACATAGAGCAGAGCAGTACCACTGCTTGCAACTTAGCTCAATCTATATTATTTGCTCGAGTGTATCAGCTGCTTTGGCCACGGAGATTCACCAATCAGAATGGCATTTGCAAAACTAACCATATTAGGTGACACCAGGGCTTGCTTGCCCTTATTTGGGCAAAACGCTAACAAGTACCTAAACACCTGTGGGTACCTGTTTATCACTTTGGGAGGGGACATAATGGCCCGAGCCTTTGTTTTTCTCCCGCCCTTGCTTCCCCCATCAGCAGAAGGGTGGGGCAGCCCAGGACATGTTTTAGGCCTATTAGCCTTCCACAACAACCTGCAATACACTGACTCACGAAAGGCCTGCAGTCTCCACAGCCTGGAGACTTCAGTATGGAGGGGGCTAAATGGAGGGGCTGCTATTATAATGTTGTGTTTATGCAGCCTCCTGTCATAGTGAGCTTCTGGTCAGTGAGAGGGTCATTGCTGCTGCTGTTAGCTGACAGGTGAATAATGGTAACCAGTTAATGATGGCTTGCGGCAGGCTGACGCACAGGCAGAGATGTGACAGATGGTGCACAAAAGTAGTTTCTGCTGCTGTAGTGAAAGTAATTTGTTAAAATCTGTAGGTCTTGTCATGCAAGGGTAAATAATAGGTTTTTATCCCAGGGCAATGAGATCTGGCAGGATAGCAAGTGCTGTGTGAACATGTCTCTGGTGTTAAGCAGGACTTCTTCGATGTTTAATCCTTTTTATGTTTTGGTGACCTGGCTTCTGGGAGATTTTCTGACAGAGTAAGCACTGTGACTCCTGTTTAGGATGACAACCTGCCAACCATCATCTCCCTGGCTCTGCTTGTGTCCCTGTCATGTAGCTGAATGTTTTTTTAGGCTTTGCTGATGAGACCTCAGACACCAGAGATACATCTATACTTTGTTAGTTGTTTTTCATTAGTAGTTGCTTTTGAGGATAGAGAATGACCCTTCTAAAAGCTATCTTGCTTGATTTGTTTCTTGATGTGACCAATTGTGTGCTAGTAATTAATAAGTAATAGCACAACACTGCAGGAGCCAGGGACTGGCAATGTGCTCTCCAGCTTTTTTCAGACGTCAGTGAGCAAACATCCTGTACCTCTCTTGATTTACTTGAAGATGTTTTTGACCATATCCAGTGCTCCATTACACCCCTATTTGGGAAATAAATAACAAAGCAACAGCAATAGAAAAAAAAAAAAAAAGGATACATCTGAAGCTGACTAATTTAATGAAGGAGAGAACAAGCAGCAATCATGAATAAAAAAAGAAAACAAACAACCTCGATCATCAAACCTAAGAACAGATAGGTGCTGGCTTTTCTATGAAAGGTGAAAGCCCAAAATTTAAAAGGGATAGAGGCTAAAAATTAAAATGGGTGGACTTTTAAACAATAATATTGATGCAATGGACGTGCCAAAGGCTCAGACAATAAGCTGAGCCATGGGACAGCATAGTTATAGGCAGCAACTAATACATGAATTACTGACTGCGTTGTGCTGCTCTGTGTTTAAAAAGAGCTTGGAGTCAAACCAGGTGAAAAAGTCATCTGTGGCATATAGGTATCAGAGAATCCCTGCAGTTTACAATACTGTGCTCAAAAAAGGAAGAGTACTGAGCAGAGGGATGTTCTCAGCCACCTGACCAGGCTGGTGACCTTAACTGAGAAATAGGAAAGGTAAGGAGAAAGCAGGAAATAGCAGAACACAAAGAAGATTGGAGGTCTCAGTGATGTCCTGTGGCCCGGGTAAATGTTATGAGAAAGTATGAAACAAAGATTATATTTGCAGATACCATTAATAACTGCTTGTTACAGCTGCTAGGCAGAAAACACATCTGAGAAAACACAGTGCCTGGCTGACTTGAGCCATGAGAAGAGGGCTGCTGTGAATGCAAGTATCACCCAAGCGTTTTAGCATGTTAACCATAGCACAGCCAAATTCAGCAAGTTCACACAAATGAAAAAACTTCTTTGAAATTAGCAGCACAGTTTAAAAAGGAAAATGCTTACAGATGTCATGGACACATTTAAAGACATACTAAACATTCAGAGAGGGAAAGACTATGTGTTGAAAAAAAGATTTTTCAGTGTTGGCACAGGTAAAGAGCTAAGAAAAGAAAACCCGGATTAAAAAGACACCTTGCAGAAAGGAGAGGAAGGTACAGATCAGGAAAAAAAATGTCTGGGCAAGGAATGTAAAACCATAACAAAGCACTAGGTATTAAAAATGTTCTTGGTAGCAGCACACTAAAGGTATGTAGCTAATAGTAACATTGTCAAACACGTCAGAAACAGAAGGTGACTGGGCAGGAGTATAACAGATAAATGACCAAAGTGTAAATGAAAAGTCAAAGCAGTAGCGGGAAAACCAAACAGATTATTTGCATTGGTGTTTGCTCCAGTTTAGGAAAAGTTTGATTGGAGAAGTCTGATGAAAGGTCTCAAACTAAAGCAACATTAAAAGCCTTTTTAAAACAAACCAGTACAATGAATAAGAACAGATCAACAGGACCAGATGGCACTCACACAGGAGTTTCAGAGCAGCTCTGATATGAAATTGCCAAACTATTAACTGAAGTGAATAACCCACTGCTGAAATTGGCTTTGCTTAAATTAGCCTCAAGGTTAGAGGAAGTGGGACACGTGATGCCCACTTCTGAGAAAAGGCCCTGGAAGTACCCAAGGAACTCCTAAATCTGATTTTCATCCAAGGGACATTTGTCTGAATCACAATAAAGAAGATAATTAGTAGACATCCAGAGAAATACAAAATAATGGAGAAGAGTCAGCACAGCTTGGAAACCATGGCTCACAAATCTGTTGTTACGGTTCTCTGCAAGAATCAGCACACACGTAGATGAAACTGATGCAGTAGACACAGTGTACTTGGATTGCTCAAAGCTTCTGGTGAAGTCTCTTCCTTAAATAAATGACATTGTCATAAGGGTGAAGGCTGTCTTACAGATTAGCAAATAGTTTCAAGAGAAAAGAAACTAAGGGCAGGAATGTCTGTGGTCTGCACAACAGGGCAAGGTCACCGCTCAAGGTAATATGGGGATGTGTGATGGACACAGGGCAGCTCAATATATTCGTGGCCTGAAAAATCACTTTCATTGGAGGAGACAAAATTTGCCCACAATGTCTGGTGACTTGGAAAAATCAAAATCAAAACTGGTTGTGAAGAGTTACAGAAAGATCTCATGGTGCTGAACTGCTTGCAAGTAAAATAGCAAATGACAGTCGATGTTATCAAGCACAGAGGAGTAGGCTTACTTCCAGTGGATATGACTTTACATGCACAGTGGTGAGCCCTGAAGTATTACCACTGAGGAAAACTATATTTGTGGTCAAGAAAGCTTCATCTAAACCCACAGTTAAAAAGGTAAATGGATAATTAAAAAAACATCAGAAAAGAAACAAGGGAATAAACCAGAATGTTCTGCCATTCTGTAGACCTGCAGTGTGTTACCATCTTGAAGTGTTCATGTTGCCCTGCTCATGTCATTACAGGAAAGAACCAGAGCCATGGAATCATTTGAATTTTAAAAGACCTTTAAGATCAGGTCCAGCACTGCCAAATCCACCACTGAACTGTGTTCCTAAACACCACACCTACATGTCTTTTAAATACCTCTAGGGTTGGTGACTCAACCACCTCTCTGAGCAGCCTGTTCCAGTGCTTAACAAACCTTTCAGTGAAGATTTTTTTTCCCAATGACCAATTTTAACCTCCCTTGGCACAACTTGAAGCCATTTCCTCCTGTCCTATCACTTGTTACTTGGGAGACCAAAACTCACCTCACTAAAATCTCCTTTCAGGTAGATGTAGAGAATGGCAAGATCTCCTTTCAGCCTCTTTTTCTCCAGACTGAATAACCCTCACTCCACTCAGCCACTTCTCGTAAGATTCATGCTCTAGACCTTTCACTAGGTTCATTGCTCTTCCTTGGATATTCTTAGTGTCTTTCATGAGGGGCCCAAAACCTCACCAGTGCTGTGTACAGGTGGACAATCTCTTCCCTGCTCCTGCTGGCCACATAGTTCATGATACAGTTCAGGATGCTGTTGGCCTTCTTGGCCACCTGGGCACACTTCTGGTTCATATTCAGTTAGCTGTTAATCAGCATCCCTAGCTTATCTACTCTCAGGCATCTTTCCAGCCACTTTGCCTCAAGCCTGTAACATTGCATGGGGTTATTGTGACTCAAGTGCAGGACCCAGCACTTGGCCTTCTTGAATGTCATACAATTGGCCTTGTCCCATAGATCCAGCCTGTCCAGTTCCCTCTGTAGAGCCTTCCTACCCTTGAGCAGAACAACACTCCCACCCACTTTGGTGTCATCTGGAAAGTTGCTGATCCTCTTACGCAGATCACTGATAAAGATACTAAAAAGAACTGACACCAACACAGAGTACAGAGCCCTGGGGAATACCACTTGTGACCAGCTGCCAACTGGCTTTAATTCCATTCACCACCACTCTTTTGACCCAGCCACACAGCCAGCTTTTCACTCAGAAAAGCATCCACCCATCCAAGCCATGAGCAGTCAGTTTCTCCAGGAGAATGTTGTAGGAAACATTGTCAAAGGCTTTACTAAAGTCCAGGTTAACAACATCCACAATCTTTCACTCATCCAATAAGCAGGTTGCCTTGTCATAGGAGATCAGGTTAGTCAAGTAGGATCTGCCTCCCCTAAACCCATGCAGAGTGGACCTGATCACCTCGTTGTCCTATATGTGCTGCATGATAGCATTCAAGATACTTTACTCTACAACCTTTCCTACCACCAAGGCTGGGCTGAAAAGCCTGTAGTTTCCCAGATCCTCCTTCCATCCCTTCTTGTAGATGAGCATCACGTTTACTAACTTCCAGTCAACTGGAGTCACAGAATCACAGAATGGTCTGGGTTGGAAGGGACCTCCAAAGGTCATCTAGTCCAACTCCCTCTGCAAAGGAGGGATTTATGCAGGGGCATCCTCAGCTAGATCAGGTTGCCCAAAGCCCTGTCAAGCCTCACCTTGAATATCTCCAGGGACGGAGCCCCAACCACCTCCCCAGGCAACCTGTTTCAGTGTTCCACTGCTCTCATGGTAAAGAGCTTGTTTCTAATATTCAGTCTAAATCTACTCTTCTCTAGGTTGAAGCCATTGCCCCTTCTCTGTGTTGTAGATGTAAGGAGAACCAAAAAAAAAAAAAAACCAAAAAAAAACCCAGAGAAAGAGGTGGTAAAGGTAATGGGTAATTGTGGAGCAATTGCTGTTTGAGTAGAAATGAAAGAGAGACAGTTCAGTCTGATAGAAACAACTAGAGAAAGAAGGCATGACAGGGGTATGTAAAATTGAGCACGTCATGGAGGAAGTGAATGATTATTTGTGCTTGTATTCAGCAACTGACAAATCACTCAGATGCACCTCCTGCTGCTGGCCCTTCAGAGAGGCATGAGCTAGTTAGTCAGCCACACATGTCAGTGCACTTGGAGAGCATCCCAGGTGAATGGACCTTACTTTGTCATTTCTAGCAAGATCACAAATAGCAGGAGAATCTTTTTTTTTCCCCTCTTGTAATTCAGCAATGCTTTAGCTGAGACTGTTCAGCTGTTCAGGGCACTGTCACTATCACAAAGTCATGATTCACAGGGTCAGTGACACTGAGGCTTTCAGCTGCTATTGTGGCTTTGTCTGCATAATTTCAGTGCAGTTTCTGCCCAGGAATGAGGGAAAACATTTTTTCTAGAAGAGGCTCTAACTACCCAAAGTTTCTCTATTTAAATGTTTGCAGATGATTTTCTCCAGAGTAGGAAATAATTTTGATTGTCTGTTAAGTTCAGTGGCTTATGACTCTTATTAAGCAAGAACACTGATCTGAAATCATGTGTAAAGCAAAGCACCTCATGGCATTTGTGGTCATTAGATGCTATTGTGTGTGTTCATGAGACTGATGTTTCTTTTTAGGTGGTTTGANCAGAGTAAAGGGGCAGAATCCCGCCCCCCTTGCCCTGCTGCCCACACTGCTCTTGATGCAGCCCAGGACTCAGTTGGCTGTCTGGGCTGCTGCGCACACTGCAGGCTCATGTTGAGCTTTTCACTTTTTTTCACCACTCAGTAACATTTTACATGTGCTGCTTTAGTCTCCTGAAATCAAATTAAGATTTCAATAGTTGAAAGGGATGAAACGTTCTCAGGTAAACAAAATAGAGATTTTTGAAGAAGACACAATCCTGTCCAAGACCACACTGTGTGAGTAGTGGCAGAAACAGACACTATGTCTGTGTATCATTTTCCACATCCCCAATTTAGTATTTTTGTGTTCAGTACTGAGACTTTGGTAATAAAATAATGACATACATGCAAGCTGACCATGAACCCTGAGCAACAGTGAGGTTGGACTGACTTGCAAGTTGGATGAGAAGAAGAACATTAACAGTCAAACCTCATCTCATGCCTTGGCTAGAGACAAGTGCAGTTCTGAATCCTGAATTCACCTCTGGAGCTCTTCCTCTTGCCACTGAAACCATACGCAAAATTCTGGGTCTGAACTCATTATTTTGATCCAAAGCTAAACTTTGGATCAAAATATTCTCTGACTGTGTGGATACATTCAAAACTGGGCAGAAGTGAATCAGTGAGGGTCATATGCTGCAGAGGGAGATGATACTGAGCAAGTGACCGAGATGCTTATCAGTTTTGTAATGACACTTATTCCTAACACATTTGCTTTATCACACACTTAACAAAAATCTTACTTTGAGCATTTTGGAGTGGATGTTCCAACTGATGCTGGAGGA
Organism: Ramphastos sulfuratus; assembly: GCA_013399055.1. Classification (NCBI taxonomy): domain Eukaryota; kingdom Metazoa; phylum Chordata; class Aves; order Piciformes; family Ramphastidae; genus Ramphastos; species Ramphastos sulfuratus. The sequence goes on along the minus strand of WBNM01043321.1, from coordinate 126,613 downwards.
CTTGTGTTTGCAAGTTCTTCCTGTTCTTCTCCAAGAACTCTGTGGTTTGTGCCACTTTTCACTGATGCTTCACAGAACAAGTCNTGACTTCACCATAAAAAGCCATTAAATTGGGCGGGAAAGGTTCAGCTAGTGAGTATTCTCTACTGCAGTGTGATCTGGTCATGCCCAAGCAGCTCATACCAGAAGTCATCTAACACCTTGGAGGCACAGAGCACAGCACCAGCTACCTTCTTGTGGAAAGCAGGGTGTACCAGACTGTGCATGTCCCCATGCTGTGAGTGGGGGAGTCATCTAGTGAAAAATAGACTGCACACATTCATGCCATGCTGGAAGGCACAGCATACCTATGTCCATAGGGATTAAAACCTTTTCTACAGAGACAGTGTGGATCCCAATCACATAAATCCATTTTGCCACCTGTAAAAAATGAGAAAATTAGCTGACAATCAGGTCCTGCCACTAGCTGAATTTTGGAGAGGGCTTTCCTTGGAGGTGTACAAGAAGAGCAAGGAGGTTTTACATCTAAAGTGGTGTCCTCTGCAGGATCATAGAATCAAACAATGGTTTGGGTAGGAAGGAACTTCCCAAGGTCATCTAGTCCAACACCCCTGAAGTGATCAGAGGTATCATCCACTAGATCGAGTTGCTCAGAGCCGTGTCAAGCCTGACTTTGAATATCTCCAGGGATGGGGCCTCAACTATCTCCCTGCGCAATCTGTTCCAGTGTTCCACCACCCTTATGCTAAAGAACTTGTTCCTAACATCCAATCTAAATCTACTCTTCTCTAGAGAAATTTAAAAACAGTGCTCCTCATCCTATCACTGCAGGCCTTTGTAAACAGTCTCTCTACCCTGCTTTTAGGCCCCCTTCAGGTACTGTAAAGCTATTAGGTCTCCCTAGAGCTTTCTCTTCTCTAGATTAAACAACCCCAGCTCCCTCAGCCTGTCCTGGTGTTCCAGCCCCCTGATCGTCTTCATGACCCTCCTCTGGACCTGCTCCATCATGTCCATGTCTTTGATGTATTCAGGACTCCAGAGCTGCATATAATACTGCAGGTGAACCCTTACCAGAGCGAAGTGTCAGAATCATCTCTCTGGATTTGCTGGCCATGCTTCTCTGAATGCAGCTCAGGATGTGGTTGGCATTCTGGGCTGCAAGTCCACATTGTTGACTCATGTTCAGCTTCTCATCCACCAGAACCCCCAAGTCCTTTACTGCAGGGCTGCTTTCTATCACCTCATCTCCCAGCCTGTATTGATAATGAGGATTGTTTCAACACGGGTGCCGGGCCCTGACTTGGTCTTGTTGAATCTCATGAGGTTCACCTGGGCCCACCTCTCCAGCTTGTCTTTGGTAGCAGAGGATATCAGCTTGAACTCATTGCAGGGGAGCAGTGGATTTCCTTGATCAGCAAAAAAAGGTTTCACTAATATCTCTCTCAGCACAAGGCAGTATTCAATCTGTCTTTCTCATCCTGTTCCTCCAAACCCTCTTTCCATCTTTCAGACTCTTCTGACACATGCCTGATAAAGCTGCATCACCTGTGGCCAATTAACATAGTTTGGCTACCCTGTCCTCTCTGCTGAGTAAAGTGTGTCCTGAAGCAAGGATGGGACTGTCTGGTATCACTAGGGGCTCTCTATTAGTGGCTCTCAGGTTTATAATCTTTCTTACAAAGGAAACATCAAACCCACCATCTCTCCTTTTCCTGAAGAAAAGGTCTGGTGGGAGAACAAAGGATGGGTTTTATTACTTAATTCAACGAGAATGATAACTCAGGAATTGTCTACTGCAGAAAATTTTAGATTTCCATTCAGAAAGAAGTGCCTGCAGGGACAGTGATATAATTAGGGTATATGTGTTTAAGAAAATCAGTGATGAGAGTGATCTTCAGTATTGAAGTATGACTGATCCAACAGTAGTGGAGGAGAAAGGCTCCCACATCCATCTCCTCTCTGTCCTCATTTCTCTTACTCTAAAAGGTTCCTTAGTTGCTGAGTACTCTACTCATTTCAGCATGACTCTGTGGGGAGTGAGACACTCTTCAGCTCAAGAAAAGGCAGAACTGAGCCATTCAGCACTGAAAGCATTTAGGAATCGTTCCTGTGACTTCTGGGAATTCCAGGTTGAAACATAAATTTTCAAGTATTGACCGGTACTCCTGCTCTCTAATGAGGCTAGTCTTGGGCACATAAGATGCCATCATAATGAGAGGAGCAAAGAGCAGCCAGAAACAGGTAGTTCCCAAGCTACACGCGGGTTATAATTTTTAAATTTTTTTTTGTTTGACTTCTTTAATTTCAGTGCTGCCTCTTAAGAGCTGTATGACTCCAGAGTGAAAACTGTGAGATGCCCAGAAACAAAAATTAGTCTGACAAGGAAACTTTCTTCCAATAACTCTGAGTGCTTGCAGCCACAGTGTTTTTTGGTTGGTTGGTTAGTTTTTTCCCTAAAGCAGTTAAAGAACTGATGTGTTTCTACCAATATGATGAGAAATCAGCAAATGCACGCAATGACAACTAGAGGAATTTAAATGTAATAAACAGACCTATAGAGAACTCTTATAGAAAAGTATTTGCAAAGTGAAGAGAGAAACAGTTCGGTTTCAGCTTAGGTTCGGAGCTTAATCTAATCCAGATTTGTTTTGTTTTGTTGTTATTGTTTGATTATTGGTTGGGTTTTGTTTATTTGTTTGAGCAAATAGCACAATTATAACAGTATGGAAAATCTCTTTAATATGCTCATAGGCAAGGAGTAAACCCAGCTCATTACAAGAGGACCGCAGACCAAAGGTGGCATTGTTTCTGCTCCTACCATCCTAAAGTTACCTTTCTGTTGCCCTGGTCCACTTTCAGGAGCTGAAAAGAATCTTGAGCAAGCAGGGCTATTTCCAGCCTCAGTGATCCCTAGAAGATTCATTTTTGGGCCTGGCAAAAATCTGAAAAAAAGCTGAATCTTAAAAAAAAAAAAATCTTCTTATGTGAGGCAATAATTAGGATTCCTTGCAAAAGTTAAAACTAGGGTGGTGCTGTCTAAGGAGCTGCTGTGTTATTGCCTTCCAAAATGAGCACAGGAAGATAATACATGCTCTGCATCAGGGTAGGAAGCACAGAGGCAAGAAACAATGCTATGCATGAAGCCAGCTCACCCTAGGGATTCAGGAAAGTGTCAGAATAACTTTTGAGGCTTCAGTGGAGAAGATCTAAGGATCACCAGGTTTAGACCTGGATATTCAGCAAGCAAGTGAAGGGAAGTTATCTACTTCTACTTCTACTCTGTCCTGGTGAAGCCTCATGGGGAGTAATGTGTTAAGTTCTGGGCTCTCAGGTTCAACAAGGACAGAGAACTGCTTGAGAGGGTACAACAAAGGGCTACAAAGGTGATTAGTGCACTAAAACATCTCTCTTCTGAAGAAAGGCTGAGGCACTTGGGAGTTTTAAGGCAAGAGAAGGGAAGACTGAGGCGGGATCCTACCAGTGCTTACAAATACTTAAGGGGTGGGTGTCAGGAGGATGAGGCCAGTCTTTTTTCGATGCCCAGTGATGGGACAAGGTAATGGGCACAAATTAGAACGTAGGAAGTTCCATCTAAACATGAGGGGGAACTTCTTTACATTAAAGGTGGTATAGCACTGGGACAGGCAACCCAGAAAGCTTCCATCTCCGGAGTCATTCAAAATCCACCAAGACACCATCCTGTGCAATCTGCTCTAGATGAATCTGCTCTGGCAGGGGTATCAGACTAGATGATCTGCAGGGGCCCCTTCCAATCCCAATCATTCTGTGATGCTGTGATTCTGTAATGGACTCTCTAGCACTGTCTGGATTAATGCTACTGAGAACTGTTGCTAACATGCCAGATTTAAGCATGTGGTGGTTATTATAGGAGGATCCAGATATTCTGGAAAGTGAAACTTAACCTATTCTTCCCTACAGAGGCACTAAAGAATTTAAATATTTGGATACATTAAAGTTTTATTTGGGTGAAAATAAGAATATTACAATGCACTGGTTTTAGAAATTAACTTTGGATCACATAATTTCTTCACTTCAATGAAAGAAATAACAGCCATATAAACAATGCTTTTGGTTTTAAAAGAACAGTCTTTCAAAAGTGGCTGTTGTGCTATACTCAGGAGCTTATTGGGGAGTGGACTTTGAAAGTTTTTGCGTCTTTGATTTAATGACAATGCAGAGTTTGGATCCCAGTAAATGTGGAAAGGTATTTAAGAAAAGATTAAGGTCATCAGAAGAGAGTAACAGCCATGGGATAGGCATCAACAGCAAACAGACAGCCCACAACAAGAATGATGTCTTGACATTAATGAAGCACAGGAAGAAAGTAAAAATCAACATAACTGAATGGGTAGATTCAGGGGGACCAGTGGATGTAGTCTACCTTGACCTTAGCAAGGCCTTTGACACCGTCTCCCATGACACTCTAGTCAGCAAGCTCAGGAAGTGTGGGGTGGAAGAGCAGACAGCGAGGTGGGTTAGGAACTGGTTACAAGATGGAGTTCAAAGAGTGGTGATCAATGGTGCCAGGTCCAGCTGGAGAGCTGTAACTAGTGGAGTCCCCCAGGGATCAGTTCTTGGTCCGGTGCTGTTCAACATCTTCATCAATGACACTGATGAGGGGACAGACAGACAGAGTCTGCTCAGCAGGTTTGCCGATGACACCAAACCAGGAGGCTTGGCTGATACAGCTGAAAGCTGTGCAGACATCCAGTGAGACTTGGACAGGCTGGAGAGCTGGGCACAGAGAAACCAAATGGGGTTCAACAAGGACAAGTGCAGAGTCCTGCACCTGGGAAGGAATAATAAACTGCACCAGTACAGGTTGGGAGGTGATCTGCTGGAGAGCAGCCCTGTGGAGAGGGACCTGGGAGACAGCAATGTGCCCTTGTGGCCAAGAAGGCCAATGGGATCCTGGAGTGTATTAGGAAGAGTGTCCAGCAGCTCATGGGAGGTTCTCCTCCCGCTCTACTCCACCCTGGTGAGACCTCATCTTGAGTACTGTGTTCAGTTTTGGGCTCCCCAGTCTAAGAGGGACAGAGATCTACTGGAGAGGGTCCAGCGAAGGGCTACAAGGATGATTAGGGGACTGGAGCACTGCCTCATGAGGAGAGGCTGAGGGACCTGGGGCTCTTTAATCTGGAGAAGAGAAGACCAAGAGGGAATTTAATAAATATTTATAAATATCTGAGGGCTGGGTGTCAGGAGGAGGGGAGCAGGCTCTTCTTACTTGCTCCCTGTGATAGGACAAGGAGCAATGGGTGTAAGCTGCAGCACAGGAGGTTCCACCTCAACACAAGGGGGAACTTCTTTCCTGTAAGGGTCACAGAACACTGGAACAGGCTCCCCAGAGAGGCTGTGGAGTCTTGGGACTTTCAAGGCCCGTTTGGATGTGTTCCTCTGTGACCTGAGCTAGATTATGGTCCTGCTCTGGCAGGGGGGTTGGACTTGGTGATCTCTTTGGGTCCCTTCTAACCCCTGACATCCTGTAACAAGAACCAAGCTGAGATACTACAGATATTAGAAATAGTAAAAACTTGAACAAGCAAAACTCAACAAAAACAACCTTCAGACATCAGAAAAGTGAGTGTCAGTGGTGAGGGCAGGATCCAAATAAATACAGTCATTTTGTCATCAAAATGAAGTTAATATTTTGGGGTTTGTTCTCAGCAGACCCAGTAAGGAATACAAGTAAAAGAAAAAGCAAGGTGACTCGAGGGGATGGGAGCAGAAAGCTACCATTTCTCAGATGAAAGCAAATTAGAAATTGCTCAGCAATGCTTATTTCCAAGAAATGTTGGGAACGGTGATGTTTGAGATGGGTGAAGAAGTAGCATAAACTCTCTGAACGTTCTGCCTTAGGGCAGAGGCAAAACAAAAACAAAGGATCTATTGATCCGACCTCACAGGGAACAGGCTTTTAGCAGGTTTGTTTCATTCTGATTTAATAATAAGTATGATGGGAGACATAACAGCATTAAAGCAAAGCTCAACGCTCTTTCATCACAGTTACATGATAGCACACGACCTTGGCAGCTGTCTTGGGAAGATGGCTGTTTTCCCAGCTAAGGGAAATGCAGTAGACCTGCCTGGAGTTCTGCAGGGTGTGATGCTGCATTAGAAAACTGCAGCTGTGAAGCTGAACTAGAGTTGCCAGGGCAGCCCATGACCAGATGGCAGGAAGCTATGTCTGGGCTGAAGGAGGAACCGGGATGCTTTCCTAATCCTTGGTAATTCCTATGTGTCGGTCCCAAGGATTCTTCCAAAGGCAGATCTCTCAGTGACACTGGTCCCAGAAAAGAGAGAGGTGCTGTGCCTTGCTGGTAGGCAAAAGTGAGGTGAGACTACAGAAGTGTGCAAAAGTGAGGTGAGACTACAGAAGGTTTAAAAAAAAGCCAATATCACTCCAGTCTTCAAAAAAGGCAAGAAGAAGACCCAGAAAACTACAGGCCAGTCAGCCTCAACTCCATTCCTGGAAAGACATTGGTACAGCTCATCCTAGGTATTATCTCAAAGCATGAGGAGCAAATGAAAGTTATCAGAAGTAGTCAACACAGATTCACCAAGGGGAAGTCCTGTCTTGACTAATCTGATAACCTTCTATGAGGGCATGACTGGATGGGTAGATGAGGGGAGGGCAATGGGCATTGTCTACCTTGACTTCAGCAATGCTTTCGACACCATCTTCTACAGCATCCTCATAGGCAAGCTTAGGAAGTGTAGGTTAGATGAATGTACAGTGGGGTGGATTGAAAATTTGCTGAAAGATAGAGCTCAGAGGGTTGTGGTCAGTGGCACAGAGTCTAGTCTGAAGCCTGTAACAAGTGGTGTTCCTCAGGGGAACTGTACTAGGTCCAGTCCTGTTAGTATATTCATCAATAACCTGTTTAGTATATTCATCAATAACCTGGACAAAGAGACAGAGTGCACCCTCCTCAAGTTTGCTGATGACACAGAACTAGGAGGGATGGCTGACACACCAGAAGACTTTGGTGGCATCCAGCATGACCTAGACAGGCTGGAGAGTTGGGCAGAGAGTAAACTTATGAAATTCAACAAGGGCAAGTGTAGGGTCCTGCACCTGGGCAGGAATAACTCCATGTATCAGTACAAGCTGGGTCTGACCTGCTGGAAAGCAGCTCTGTGGAAAAAGACCTGGGAGTACTGATGGGCAATAGGATGACCACAAGTCAGCAACATGCCCTTGTGGCCAAGATGGCCAAGGGCATCCTGGAGTACATCAGCAAGAGTGTGGCAAGCAGGTCGAGTGGGGTCCCTTTCAATCCCTATCATTTTGTGATTCAGTGATTCTGTGTCCCTCAGCTTTATGCAGCTCAGCAAGAGGCTTGTAGCAGTGGCTCTGGTTTTCCATAATAGGCAGCAGTATCATGTAGCATTTACCTCTGCTATGTCATTTGAGGGGTTTATTTCCATCTAAATGGTAAGACTAGTCCCCTCAACCCATGACAAAGATGCTAATTTTCTAGGCTTTAATTAATTACTAGTGCACTTTAAAGAAGACAATATTATCTTCAACAGAGAAAACATTCTAAGATTGTACAATGGTTCTCTCTTAATTTTTCTTACTTAAAAACACTTATCTTCTCTGCAGAGAATATAATTACACAAAGAATTATGATTTTTCACTGGTAAGAGAAGGCTGAAGTGTCAGTTGAACTGACACTGGCCTGAGGGAAAGTTTCCTGTGATGCTGATGAGAGCTGGGGCAGCCATGCACTCATTTTCTTCAGAGAAGTGTGAGAGGCTTGCAAAGAGTCTTTTTGAGCAATATTCTAATAGTCTTAGTTTGCAATTGCACAAATTGTATAAATCATTGGTTTCAGAGCAGAACACTGGTTGGTATTTAAATCTGTCCAAGGTGGTACAAAAAACAATTTAAAGGGTTGGATTTATATTAAGTAAAATAGAACATGCATGTGCCAACGTGTACCAGTAAATGCATTTTAGTTTTGCTGAAAATTAAAGCCCTTGTAGTGATCCAGTCCAGATCCTCTGGGGCATTTTTTTCTATTCCCAAAGGGTGAAGAAGCCTTTTAATTATTGGTTATGATGGTCAATGATTGGAATAGATGACCTTTAGGGATGCCTTCCAACTCAGACCATTCTACGATACTATGATTCTATGATTCTGCATCTCCATCCGTGTCAGATGTTACCCATCTTGCAGTCAGTGCATTTATCACCAGCAATCCCAAACCTGTTGTATCTGTTACTTTGAACAATCAAACCATTTGATTATTTTAACTTTCTGAGCTGTGTCAGCCAGTCCTCACTGGCTTCCAAAAAGTGGAGGAAAATGTTAATTTTGCCAAATAGTCCCAGCAAGAGTCCTGGGCATGCAACACGATCGTACCCTTGATGCAACAATATGTATCAGCTTTTGCTTCCGAAGTGATCTGCTAGCATGCAAAGCTAAATATTTAAGATTAAATGTAAAAGTTGCCATTCTTTCTGGCAGGCCCATTGTTGCAATAGAAATACTTCACTTCTACTGAGCATAGACAGCAATTTTCAAAGACAGAACTTGTTTCTACAAAGCACCTGGCAAGTCAAGTCATAAACTAGTTCTTGCTGACTACTGTGAACTGTAAGCTTGCACTTCCACAGCCTGTTCCTTAACCAGCCTGCTCACATTTCTGCAAGCCTGTGCTGGTTTCAAACCAAGTGGCATATGTAGTATTTGTCTTTTCTTCCAAGCAGGTAAAGGATAGCAATGAGAAGTTCAATTATGCAGAGTCACAAAGCAAGTCTGTGAAAAAGGTGGGATCAAATCAGGCTTTATCCCTGCTCCCACTATTTTTATTTATAAGATGCTGCAGCACAGGTATAAAGTTTCAAGTCCCCCAGCATGTACACAAATGGAGATTCACTTAGGTGATTTTCTGCCTAGACTTTGGTTCAGCTTCTTGCTCAACATGAGCCAGCAATGCAGGTTTGCATCCCAGAAAGCCAACTGGCTGTATCAAAAGAAGTGTGGCCAACATGATGAGGGATATGATTCTCCCCCCTCTACTCCATTCTCATGAGACCCCCACATGGAGTACTTTGTCCAGTTCTTGAGCCCTCAGCAGAAGGACAGGAACTGCTAGAACTGCTCCAGAGGAGTGCCACAGAAATTACCAGAAGACTAGAGTTCCTTTCCTATGAAGACAGGCTGAGAAAGTTGGGGGTGTTCAGCCTGCAGAACAGAAGGCTCTGGGGAGACCTTATAACAGCCTTCCAGTATTTGAAGGGGGCCTGTAGGACAGCTGGAGAGGGACTTTTTACAAGGGCATGTAATAACAGGATGAGGGGTTAAGGCTTCAAACTAGAAAAGCTAGATTTAGATTAGACATTAGGAAGAAATTCCACACCATGGGGGTGGTGAGGTACAGGAACAGGTTGCTCAGAGGTGTGGAGGCTCCAGCCCTGGAAGTGTTCAAAGCCAGGTTGGATGGGGCCTTGAGTAACCTGGTCTAGTAGGAGGTGCCCCTGCCCATGGCAGGAGAGTTGGAACTAAAAGATCTTTAAGATCCCTTCCAATCCAAACCATTTTATGGTTCTATGATTCTATTGTACTCCACTGGGCAGCAAGAAAAACTCATATTTAGCCTTGCAGATATGAAGACAGGAAATTGTACAGGATCTAAAGCTGGTCCTAGAGGTGTTCAAGAGGACAGAGTCCTCTTGTTAAATGCTTTTGCCCTGCTTCAGCTAGGTCATGTCTCTGTTTTAACTGCTTTGTTAAGGTAAAAGCCCTCTCATGCCTCAGATTAAAACACGGCAAGACATCCATCAAGACAGTAGCTGTTCTCTAATGACCTGAATCTGAGCTTCCTGCAGAAGAGGAAAGAGCCACTGAACCTGAGGTTACTTGCACCAGAGAAACAACAGATAACGCAAGAAATTAAGTTCATGTCTTGTATATAATGATCACAGAATATTGGAGATTACATTAAACATTGGGAAGACTCAGGCCAAAGGAGAATAGGCACTGAACATGAGATGGGACTCTGCAGGAAGTGCTTCTTTTGAAAGGCAATTTAAGAAAGGTTTCAGAAGGATTTGACAGGTCACAGCCTGATGCTTCATTCATCTTGATGGAAATTTGGCTTCATGGAGTTCTCTGTTTTGCTGTCGCCAATAGATGAAGGCAGAAATGGGAAAAGTGTAGGAGAAGAGGATAATTTACCTTATTGCTGTGACAGTTCCCAACACAGTGGCCTATGATTGAGATTAGGGAGGAGAATCAGGAAGCTGGGACACAGCCCATCTCTTCCATTAGAGCAGCAGAAAGAGGAAAAGAAGACCTGGGAGGTGACAGATACAGACTTGGAAAGCTGCCAAATTTTAAATCCTTTCCACTTCTTCAGGTACTTCAGATATAGATAAAGATAAATGCTAATACAAAAGTCAGCTGGCAAGTGTAGTCATTCAGAAGAGCATAAAGCTATGAGAGAGGGGACTAGCTGGTGAATAGGCTGAGTCTCAGAACCCTTTTATTTGTTTGTGTTTATGCTTTCAGATGTAGGAGATAAGTGCAGCAGAGCTCAAAAAGAGGTCTTAAGGAAATGTAAGGGATTTCATACTAAAGAAAACTTTGTTCATTCATTCATTTTTGGCCAGATTTCACCCTCTGTATTTATACTCTGTTAACAGTCATGCAGTGAGATAGATGTGTGTGCTCAAGCAGTCTGGCCAAGGATTACTTGTGTGTGATGTGGAGAAGAGGAACCAGAAGCTTGCTGTTTGTTTTCACTGAGGATGGCAAACTGGGCTTGGATGAGGCCTTTTATACCTGCTAAAAGCCAACAGTTACAGCATGACCCTTTGGCCTCAGGATTCTGCTTACTTGATCTTTCATGAATGTTAGCTAAGTCTGCTGTGTTTTGTCTGTGCTTCCAAATTTGGGGTATCTTAGAGGTATCACCAAGAGGAATAATCCATGCAACATCCTGTAATTTGTTTGCATTCCTCTTGTGGGATCTGCTGTTGAAGAATCATCCCAGCTGTGGTTTTATCTGAAGGACTTCTGGTCTTGGCATAAACATTTTCATTACTGTCAGTTTGTCCTTGGGTACTGGCAAGAGGCTGCTCTTTCAACAGCTTGTTTTGCTGTTTTTCTGGTGCTTTCACATACACATTTCCATTCATTCCTTCAAACCAGACTTATTTCTGTTACAAACCTCCACAGAGGAGCAACTTTTACTTGGTGATGGACATGCTGTATACATTTGGTTTCCATACCACTTCCTAGAAAATGTTTTAAGAAGTCCCTGTGCTTTTTTGTGGCTTCATTGCTTGTTGGTTTTTTTTTTTTTTTCACTTGGTTGAGGATAATCAGCACCTATGTAAGCAGTGATTCTAGCAGCTCTTTAAGTCAAGTTCTCATGCCTGAGTGTGTCTGCACAGCCTTTTTTGCAGAGTGATGTGAGGAGAGTTTGCTCATGCTCTGAGCTGCAGTAATGAGCCTGAGGTCAGGCTCAATCTCTCAGTTAGGTTTATTAGCTTGGTCACAGCACAGTGCTGTTGAAGGCTCTGCAGCATCTTGTTGCTTGCCTGCTTTCCTCTATGCACAGAACTCTGGGTGGAAATAGCCTTTGAAAACAGGCAGGAATGCAGCTACATTTCTTGTCCCCTAAGGGTTAGTACAGGGTTTGGATTAGAGCAGCCAACGTGTTGAATTTTCTTATCTTACCAGGCACTGAGATGTGTTGTTGTTGTTTCTTTGCCTTTGACAGACAGAGCTTTGCTATTGTTGCAATATCAAGAGGAAAATGAGCTCTGCCAGCTACTTCTGCACAGGGTTCCTTTGCCCCCTGACTGTCACAGCTAGGGGACTTGTAGGGAGTGCAGAGATGCTTAAAGCTCAGAGACACCTTTGTTTTCCTCTCTCATTTGGAGCAAATAACCAATGTCAGTACTCAGATGGTTTTACCTCCCTGAGGACTGGTCGTTTTCCTACATTCAGAGCATATCTGATGAACAAGTTCTTGGCAGTGGTGCTGGCTTAAGCAATTACTGACATATACTCTTTTTGCTCCTATGCCACTTGTGCCTAACCCATTTTGCCTACATACATTCGGAGGCAGGATGTGCACATCCATAGGATGCAGCCATTAGTATGTGTAAGGAAAAGGACATTAGGAAGGAAGCAGGAGATATTGTCTGAATAGAGCAGGGTTGTACTATGTGAGTTTGTAGAAAACCAAGCTTCCCCAGTTTTTTTCCTTGCTGAGCATTGTTTATTTTTCTTAATGTCATTCCAGGGAGTTGCAGCTATACAGCCTGTGCCTCATTAAGGATTATGACTCAGATACATAGCAAAATTGAGATATTTGGTCTCAAGCATTGCTGAGTTTTGTCTACATGTGCAAAAGCACCATTTTAGCTCTTGCAAAGTAATGCTTGTCTTGATTGCAGTAGGACAGCAGGTTTGGAGTGAGATACAAATTACCACATTTTCATCTTTTTTAGGAGGCTTGCCACATTAGGAAAAAGAGACTGGCTTTCAGGCAAGTATGGCTATAGAAGTATGGCTACCACTAATGCCTATCATACAAGAAGAGAGTGATGAGTTCATGGCTTTTTATCAAAGAGCACAAACAACGTCAATTTTTGTCACGGTCTTCTTTCCATAGCCGTCCTAGCTATTCAGCTCACATTACCATGCTCAATAGATGAGTAAGCAAAGCATACATACTGTGATTGCTTTCCCTTTAGCTCTGCAGAGGAGATGTGACTAGACACAGTCCAAGCTCCAGAGCCTGTGTAGTGAATACTCCTCAGCATTTTGGCTCTTTGCTCTTCTTTCTGTGACTGAGAGCAATGGAGCTGTCTCCTCTGTACCAAAGGCATTTCTCCCTTCGGCAGGGGCTGTGGCATTGGTGTTGCCAGAATTCCTGTTTGCAAACCCCTCCTCGATTTGAGCTACACACTCTGAGGAGAAATATTCCTCCTGCTCAGTGGCTGTAGGGAAGGCCAGGGTAAATAAGGAGCTAGATTCCTGTGTCCCATTTGCTTGTGGGCAAGGGACTGCCCTGTGATAACCAGAGAGAAGTTGGCTTCCCTCATCAAAGCCCTGCTGAGATAGAAGAAGATAGTGAAGGTGATATGACAACCTTTATATTTGGAGCATGGGGTGGGCAGCAGGAGAATTTGTCACTCCCATGATAGCTAATGGTGCTATTCATGATGCTTAATAATGGTCTAGTTGCCCCCTTCCTGGATGACTATTGAAAGACAATTTTGTAATCACAATTAATTTCATTCCACCGAAGGTATGGGACTGAGAGCTAGTGCATGCAAGGGGTTGTAAACAAGGTGGGAAGGGAGCAAGGGACACGCACATGGGAAGCAGAGAGAAATGTTTTGTGTATCTCTGCTGCTTGTGTGCAAGCACACAATATATCAGTCTGACCAAAGGTCTGCCTAGTATTAGACCAGGCACAGTATTAGGCCCTGTGTCCATTTCTGGACAATACTTAAGGAAAGATTATGAGAAATAAGGTGCTCACGTACTTTTAATAACATATATAGGCAAGTTCTTTGCAAAGGCTGTGAGAGTTGATGTGGGTGGTTTCCTGGCCTCCACTGAAGCATTTCCGCTGTTATAACTTCTTTTCTTCAATGAGTTGCTTGATGATTTCATTATAAGCAGTACAAGATTAATGCTGCACTTTTAGGGTGGAGTCTGCCGAAAGCTAGGGTCAAGTTTTCTGTAGTCTTAAATTTCCTGCAGCCAGCAGAATGCACAGAGAGAAATGTAACACATATGTTTGTAACACAGACTATGTGGTCAGCAGGTATCAGCACCACATTTCTGTTGTGTTTTTATGACATCCTGCTCAATCTTTACAGCCTTACAGCAATCACCAATCACAGCTTTTGGGGTGAGGCTAATAAAGGACAACTTTGGGGGGGTTATTTAGTTATAGACAGTGTTTCATTTGTTTGTTTTTTTAAGGTATTTAAGGGTTTTCACTCTCAGTATTTCACAAAGCCTTCTTCCTAACATCAGTATGGCAGTAGTGGCGAGGTTTGCTTCCTGGATATCAGAGATAAGACACCACATGATCTTGTGGGAAGTGTTTTTAAAAGTAGGTTGACAGGTTGCCCAGGGAGGTGGTGGAAGCCTCATCTCTGGAGATCTTTAAGGCCAGGCTGGAATGGGGCTCTAAGCAACCTGATCTAGCGTGAGATGTCCCTGCCCATGGCATGGGAGGGTTGGAATTAGATGATCCTTGAGGTCCCCCCTAGCCCTGACGATTCTATGATTCTATGAGATGCAGATTACACAAAACTGAGACTAATGACCTTCATGTGTAAGGCCAAAAGTCAAGCTAACGTTTGCTTGGACTTTTGCTTATTGTGGGTTGTGTTGAAATAGTACCTCTGGAAAAGAGGACACACCAACAACTCCATGCTGTCAGATTGCCTTCCCTCCACTCGGCCCCACAAAGTCAGCAGAGAGGTATTACTAATGGCTGTGAGGTCAAGGTTTCACCTGGGAAATTTATCGAAAACATAAACTTTCTGAACTTAACAAAAATGTATACTTTTTGCCCTTTTTAGCCTGTGTATTTTAAAACTGTTTTACAAAGGAGGAAAGTAGTGTGCAGCTATAGCAAAACGAAGGAAAAAATACTCCCATAAGAAATGAATGATTTTTTTTTTCCAGGTAGATTTTTTCGTTCTCTCTTGCATCCACTTTTAAAAAGCAAAGCAGGGAAATGCTCTGAAGAGCCTTGAAAATGGCCAATTTCAGTGCAGGATCTTCCACATGAATCTGGTGGTTTGTAGACAGCACAACCAATGTGACCCTCAGAGGAAACATCAGAGTAATCCATTCACAGCTATCTAGCCCTCCCAAACAAACCCTCTGCAAGTCTATCCAGAAGCAGCTTTGGACTAGAATTGTTAAATGATAGTATGTGACTTTGCAATGTAACAACAGACTTATGTTAGTACTATGAAAATATTGTTTACATTGCAGTAATTCCCAGATAATCCAGTCAAGAGCAGAGCCCCTACAGTGCTGCTCAATTGTAGATTAAAGTTCAATTTAGGCCCTGGGGAGCATGCTTTCTCAAATGAAAAAGAGTCCCTGCTGGTGTTCAGAAGGAAGTTTAATTGCCTTCTGCTTGGGCGTGCTGCACTACCCCAGCTGAGGTCTGTGCTAGTTTAACACAGCATTGCTGCCACAATACAGATGTGAGGGAAATGTAACACCAAAAAAAAAAAAAAACCAAAACAAAACAAGTCCAAGTTGACATACACTGTTGAGATAAGACAAGAGTTTACTGAATAAATGACATAATAATAAACCAATGCACAACTACTTTCGCCTATTTTCAGAAAAAGCACAGCAGAAAGCAGCAGCAAGCAGAAGCAAGTGAGCTAAAATCCCAAGCCAGGGAGCTAGTCCTCCATCCCTCCCTGTCCCACTGTCATCTCCGTGGAAGAGAGCCAACACCCAAAACTCTGGAACCCAAAAGAGGCAACCAGAACAGAAAACTTCTAATATTACAATCTGAATGTCATGCCCCATAATACTTTGCTCCAGCCAGAACTTTCATTTCAAAGATAACAGGAGGCAGGATGGTTTGAATAACAGCAGCAAATTCGAATCCAACACATGACAAGGGCACAACCTAAAGGAGCTGTGACAGAAGGGAAATAAATGCCAGGAGTTTGGGCTGTTTGCATGCACAACCTGTGTCCATTTTCCCCTCCCTCTTTATATGTCCTGTCTATGTCATCACACCTCATTCACCTATGCCCACTTTGAACCTCTTTTCTCCAGCTACCCCACAAATTTTCATTATTAAGCTTTCTTTCTCTTTATACACATGCTCAGCTGTGAAAGACATGCTCTCCTACCCAGGCCTCCTCCAAAAAATAGACTCTATCCCTTGCCTACAGTAGCAACCCTCTCCAGCAGAGCCCCTTCCCAGTAGAGCTCCTTGTAGCAGAGATTTTGTGGCAGCTGAGGCAGGGGTTCCCATATGCCCAGAGAGTGTTGCTCTTACCCTAATACCAGCATGCTGTAAGGGCTCAGAACACAAGCTCTGCTCTGACAGACAGGGTTGGTGCATGTGGCAAGGCTTTAGGCAGTGAATGGGGAGGAACTTGCCCACCCTTGGGGCAGTGAGTGCAAGCTGAAACATAGAAGGTTCCACATGAATGTAAGGAAAAATCTTTTCACTGTGAGGGTAACAAAATACTGGAACAGGCTGCCCAGACAGGTGGTGGAGTCTCCTTTTATGAGGACATTCAAAACCCACCTGGATGCCTTCCTCTGTGACCTACTTCAGGTGATCCTGCTCTGGCAGGGGTGGTTGGACCAGATGATCTTTGGAGGTCCCTTCCAACCCCTAATATTCTGTGATTCTGTAATTAACCATCACAGATTGCTGCAGATCATCTATTAATTGTGCTGAATGGAAAACAGATACCATGATGGTGTTGCTCAGCAGGTCCTCACACCAGGAGTTAGCCTTCCTAATGGAGACAGAATGAGGGAAATAAAAGGGGAGTCTGACTTCACTTTTTTCTCTCTAAATTAGGGAGATCTCACACACAATTGCTCACAAAAGCAGTAATCCCACTGTCTAAATGACAAGTTAAAGCTCCATGGTTCAGCAGCCACGAGTACTTAAAAGTACCAGGGTGCTTGATTCTGATTGATACGTTTTGCATAAGAAGCCTGGTAGAAATGCCTTATTCCCTGCTCTCTCCTTGGAGGCTATAAGCTGAGAAAAGAGATCAGTAAGACAATTATCCCAAAATCTGTCAGACTGCACTAGGGTAGAAAATGTTTCATTTTGATGTGACAGGTGGACATGTTCCTTCTCAAAATTTGTCTGTGCCTCAGGTTTAAGGAGTGAGTCAGACGTTCTTTGCCCTTCCC
This sequence comes from Ramphastos sulfuratus, assembly GCA_013399055.1. NCBI lineage: Eukaryota > Metazoa > Chordata > Aves > Piciformes > Ramphastidae > Ramphastos > Ramphastos sulfuratus. The sequence goes on along the minus strand of WBNM01043321.1, from coordinate 109,683 downwards.
CAAAGGAGTATAAGANATCATCTTTGTGGCCCTCCTTTGGACCCGCTCCAACACTTCCATGTCCTTCCTGTGCTGGGGGCTCCAGAGCTGCACAGAGAAGAAAAGAAGACTCTCGCGAAGCATTTGAACAGATGATGATGGACCAATTGCTTAATGCCCCCACAGCTTGTGCCTTAATGATTTACACCAATTGTCTAATGCCACACAGTTCACACCTTAACGATTTATGCCAGTTGCCTAATGCCACACAGCTTGTGCTTTAACGATTTACACCAATTGCCTAATGCCACACAGCTCGCGCCTTAATGATTTACGCCAACTGCCTGATGCCACACAGCTCGCGCCTTAACAATTTACGCCAATTGCTTAATGCCATACGGTTTGCACCTTAACGATTTCACCAATTGCCTAATGCCACAAAGCTAGCGCCTTAACGATTTACACCAATTGCTTAATGCCACACAGCTCGCGCCTTAATGATTTACGCCAATTGCTTAACAATGAACTAACCTGCATAGTCTGTTAGAAAGTATGTAAGTGCATGATCATATTCAATAAATAGGCATTGCTTGGATCATATTGGTCTGTGTACAGCTTTGTCCAGGATCTTTCACAAATACCATCCACAACTATATAAACCAGCACAGCAACGTACAAAATGCAGAAATTCACATTCAGCCTCACAATTTTACTAGGCCAAAACCTTTTAAAGCCTCCCCCCCCGAAGCAGGTCTCAAAGGCCAGGCCTCTGTGGCCTCCCATACTCCCCACACCTCCCTACCCACAGTAAAAATTAACCAAGCTGCTCAAAGCCAAAAGCCTCCCCTGAAATACCAGACAAGAGAGAACAGTCTGTGCCGGGAGCAGGAGAGAGGGGGGAAATGTCAGAACTGACTCTGCAGTCAGTTTTTATAGGTGGGATGCAGGCATTATGGGATGAAATAACAAAAGATTTTCTTTTTCCTGTGTCCATCTTCCTGCATCTCTCTGGTACTTGGAGGACTTCACTGTGGTTAAGTCTTAAACCCACAACAGTCTGCTACCACATTTTTGTCTGAATTTTCAAAAGGTGCATAGCTTTTTTCATCCTTGGTGACACTGCATCACAGAATCACCAAGTCACAGAACAGTAGAGCTTGGGAGGAGCCTCCAGAGACCTTTGAGTCCAACCTCCCTGCCAAGGCAGGGTCCCCTAGCATAGTTCGCACAGGGATGTATGCAGGCAGGTTTGGAAAGTCTCCAGAGGAGGAGACTCCGCAGCCTCTCTGGACATCCTGTTCCAGTGCTTCATCATCCTCACTGTAAAGAAGTTTCTCCTCATGTTGAGGTGAAACCTTCTATGTTTCAATTTGTATCCATTTCTCCTTGTCTTATTGCTGCTGATCAGCAAAAAGAGATTGGCACTTGACACCCACCCCTCAGATTGATCAATCTCCTCTCTGTCTTCTCTTGTCCAGACTAAACAGCCTCGGAATTCTGTCTCTCCTTCACTACCATCCCAGCAACCCAGCAAAATCCTAGCTACGTTTTTAGCACTGCTGCTTACCTGCTGTGACTCACACAAGAGCAGTTCCACTAGTATTCTTCACAATCAAAGCTAAAAATAATTCTCTCTGAAGAGACAAAGACACTGTTAGATAGGAAGAGTTCTCACTGAGCAACGGGAGTTTGTTTTGGTTGGTTTGGGTTTTTGTTTTTTTTTCGCCTTATTTTTAGGAGACTTACTTAGAGAAATAGCTGCTTCTTTTGTACATTATTTTCCTGGGAGCATTTAATGCTTTTAATTTGATTTTGAACCTTGCTGCACAATCAATAATGCTCCAAGTTTGCAAGCAAATCTCATGGAAAATGACATCAATCTGAGATTTCAAATTAGTGTCCCTAAAATTCAGAAGTGAAATCCTTTCCCCCCCCAGGAAAAAAAACAAACCAAAGAAGGAAAAAAAAAAAACAAAACAACAAAAAACCAAACCAAACGAGCAGTTTGTTTTTGATGAAATCTGTTTTAAGAGAGAGATGCATAGTCTAGTTCTAAGAGTCTAAGAGGACAGGTATTGTTCTGAAAAGCTGCAAAAATAAGGGGTACAAATAACCAAGGAGTGCACTTCATATCTTGGTAGACCTAGAGGGTAGTCTACTCATACATACATTGACATATACTTCATGAAACAGTGATGGTCATACGTGGTTGCCCAAACCCTTGAGCTTTAGATTCTGTAGCAATGTGCTTCTGCATGCTTGGAGGTGGAAGGAGAATAGAGGCAGAAAAAGTCTCCTTTTCATTGGATCTTTGCCCTGATTTTCACATGTTCACAGTAGCACATGACCAGACAGTGCCAGTCACCCATTCTACTGCGTGACTACATCGTCCACATTACCCACTAAAGAAGGCTGGAGAGGAATTCACTTGTACCAGCACTGGATTAAGTTACTGGCCAGTCTGTGCTGAAGCTTTTCTTCTTTTTCTAAACCACCAGTTATCAAGCTTTTAGCCTTCCCCCTACTCTTTGTCCAATTTGATCTATTCTCTTTTTACTCACATTATGGTCTGTTTAGCTCAGCTTCTTTATTTGTGACAGATGGGAATTTGTGAACAATTCTTGTTTTATGTAAACTATCAGGTTTATATCCAACGATTCGATGGATGTAACAGTTAATTTCAACTACAAATCTTCCCCTTCCTGTTTTGAACTATTTGTTTGTTTCTGTTTAGATATACTTTAGAAAAATCTCTATAGAACATTGTCATTTTTTCAGTCAAGGTCTGCATAGTTTTAGGTCTTTCTCATGCATATTTGTGGTTTCAAAGGGAGCTATATTTAATGAGGATGCCTTAGTAAGGGGCTGCCAATATTTTGACAAGCAGTTCCTGCAAAAAACTTCCCACTTTAACCTGTGATAGACCCTGCTAAGCACCTTGAACAGATGAATTCACATAAAAGAGGGATTTGCAGATTATAAACCACATGGAGTTTTGAATTTGTAGAGTAAGCATCTCTACAACACAATCGACCTTCCCAATAATCTTGTTAGAACCATACCTTTTGGGGGAAAACCCACTCAAAAAAAAGCTTAACCAACCCAAATATAGATTTTGTTTTTCCAGTTTTAAGATTATCAGAAGTAGGAAATCCACCCTAACCATTGCTACAGCTTTCTAATGGATTGCCACAGTCACTCCAGATTGTACTGTACATCACTACAGATTGTAATGGTTGCCTACCCTCATGTTTCAGATCTGGTTTGTCATTGATAGTTTGAGTTTATAGCTTCAGCTACTTTATTGGACTTTTTGTTTGGTAAATGAAAAAGCCCTCATTTATCAGATTTCTGTCCCCATGTAGGTAGATATTTACAGCCTATGATCTAATTACGATTCTCTCCTTATTAAACTAAACAAGGTGAGCTACTTGAGAAGTCCCAAATCTTATTTATTACCCTGTCATCAAAAGCTGATGTACAGAAAACCAGAGACATCCTTGCACATCTTTGGTGTCTTGATTAAATTTGTCTTCAGGCACGATTTTGTGCTAAGCCAATGCTTATTTGGTTCTTCTTCTTTCCCATCAGTTGTTACCATCTTGACATCCTGAATGATTCAGTCAGGTTTACTTCCTTTGAGGATAGGTCTTCCTTCTGCCACAGTGAGTTCACCATGACTGCACAGGTTTCTGTTTGCATGCAAGGTGGAGGATCAAAACTGAATCCCTCAGTCCACATCACACTTACTATCTGTGCGTTGCTCTCAGAGCCTTTGGCTATTCAGGCTCCTGTTCCTAATTCAGAAATTTTCATTCAGTAGCCTGCAACTTCCACAAAATTCCTAAAAATTCTTATGTGTCACATGATGCTGTGGTGTCGATGCTGGTGTGCACCACCAGAATGCTCTCTTAAGTCTGGAAGGCTGTATTATCTGAGTTAGACCAGGAGGCTCAGCCCCAGGAAAGGAAGAGTGCTGCTTCTGTGGTCTCTGTGCTTATGCAGGGCAGGATGTTGGTTTTCTTTTTCTCAAAGTGAACTTTCTAACACACATTGTCTATCTTTCGTGCANTCTTAAGTCTGGAAGGCTGTATTACACACATTGTCTATCTTTTGTGCGTAGTCAGGTTGCCATTCTGAAAGCAGACTTGACATTTTCATGGCTTTTGCTGAGAAACATCAACAATTTTAGTTCATACTAATCCACTGTCTTTGATCAAGTGTTTAATCAGTTATTATCTGCTTTCCAATAATGACTTCTGGCTGTGCAGAATCCCCCAGGCCATCTTCCCCACAAATTGCAGGACTCTGTTCACTCCCCATCACCCAAAACACTGCCTTGTCCCTTGGCTGCCAAGATCACCACCCTGCCCTCCCCTCTCTGTGACTGCTTCCTTTCTGCCTTGAATTTAGGAGGACAGTAGCGTTCAGAAAGCATCCTTCTCCCTTCCAATTAATATGGACCTTATCTTAATTTTAACTAGTGTGTGAATTCAGGCAAATGGCAAACAAAACTACCATATGCTATGTGCATTTACCTTAAATGTTTGTGCATATTTTCTGACACATTATAGAATATAACACTACCAGACAAAGTGCTTAGTGTATACAAAAGGGAGAAGAAAGAAACAGACAAACAGACAAGAGGGGAAATTAAGGTATTTTCTTCAGAGAGAGCTGTAATGATTCTTGGAGCTGCCTCCCACACTCCTTGCATTGTGCCACGGCTGTATGCATGGCAGAGACTACAGTTGTCACTGTTTGGCACAGCTGCAAAATCATGGCCAAATGGGAACTGTGATTGCATCATTTTCACTTAATTCCATTTCTTCATTCAGGGGAAGAGAAAACAACATGAACATGACATTCCCTTCCCCTTTTTGATAAGGCAATTACACTGAATTAATCTTTCTTAAAGTCTCTCTTAATCAGTTCTGTTTTTCTGCAGTATATTTGTCTGTGCTGCTGGATTTGTTTTTTGTTCTGAGAGAAGCTGCCTTTAAACTCCTGGCTTAATAATTTCAGACTCCTTTGAATAGCAGGTTTTGTAAAGCAATAGCTATAAAATATAACACTGCTAAGGGAATAGTTAGGTGTATCTGTATGTTATTATCATAAATGCATACAATCTCCAGGCAGTGAGCACAGAAAATACTCTGTTGAAGACTGCAGATAGTTCCTTATACCTCAGTGACATTTCAAAGCATGACTTAAGCAAAACTCCTCTCTTCCGAGTTATTCCACACTGATGGCCAGAAACTCCCTACACAGGTACAGCACTTGATAGTTCAGCATTGCTGTTGAAGATTTGAAAACCTATTAACAACCCAAACCCAAGCAGCCCAAGCCTGCTGCATCTCCTAAATCATGGTCAATGCAGGTTCCTATTGCTTTAATAGATGGCAAATTAGGCTCACAAGGAGCAGCTGAGTGAAAAACACTTCCATGCAGACATCCACTGTCAGAAGATTTCTTCATCCCTCCTCCCCAATAAGTAAAGGCTGTTTGTGTGGACCAGCAATAAGGCAAAAGCCATGGAGCACTGCTTGGTGAGATAAGCCTGTTACCAGTGCTGGAAAGACAGCAGGGAAGGGTAGGTTTAGTAAGCTGAACATCCTTGAGTGAATTTAGGATTGATTTCCATTTAACTAGTGAGGCTGCCACACTGGGGAGGCTTGGAAGAAATTATGTAGAAGTCAATTAAATGGCACAGGAGGCATTTTTCAGGCACAGATGTCCCACTGTTCTTTACAATTGAATAATTAATGCCCACTAAAAACTAGGAAGACCATCCCAAGTTCAGAGGTATGTAAAGAAACATTGAGATGTTGGTGTATCACAGCAGAACCCAGGAGGCCTGAGCAATTAAACCCATGGAAGAAAACACTATAGAAAGCAGAGTAGAATTATTTTTGAAGTCTCCAAAGAGTAACTGAAAACATCCACTCTGTTAAATATGTCTTAAATTTGAATCAAGGCAAATAATCCATGCCACTAACAGACTACCCTGGGATCCTTTCGCCTTCTCGTTTCTCCCTCTTGCCAGAATTCGAGCTGATCTCATGCTTTTTTTAATGAGCTGTCTCCAGTTGGAAATGGCAATTCCTTTTCCCAAAATTCCATGTTCAGAATGTTTTGTGAAGCACTGTAATCATCACTACTTGTTCTGTAACTGCACAGTGGAATACATTGTAAAGAAGTCATATCTTGTGAGTCTGACAAAAAAACAAACCAGGATACCAACTTCTGCTTTTTCCCTTCTTCATACTTTCAGCATTCCTACATATGAAAAGCTGGTCTGCACAGGTGTGAAACAAAAGCAGGTTAATATATATGACATTACAGCAATGATGGAGCCAGCAGTGTGCTCAGGCAGCCAAGAAGGCCAACAGCATCCTGGCCTGTGTCAGGAATAGTGTGGCCAGCAGGAGTAGGGAGGTGATCATGCCACTGTACTCAGCACCAGCAAGGACACATCTCAAATACTGTGTTCAGTTTTGGGCCCCTCACTACAGGAAGGAATTTGAGGTCCTGGAACCTTTCCAGAGGAAGGCAGCAAAGCTGGTGAGGGGTCTAGAGAACAAGTCTTACAAGGAACAGCTGAGGGGACTGTTTAGTCTGGAGAGGAAGAGGCTGAGAGGAGACCTCATTCCTCTCTACAACTACATGAAAGGAGGCTGTAGTGCGGTGGGGTTCAGTCTCTTCTGTCTAGTATCAGGTAGGTGATAGGAGGAGAGGAAATGGCTTGAAATTGTGCCAGGGGTGGTTTAGGAAAAAAATCTGGAAATTAGGAAAAAAACATTGGAATACGTTACCCAGGGGGGTGGTGGAGTCACCATCCCTGGAGATGTTCAAGGATGTGGTTTAGTGGATGTGGTGGTGTTAGGTCAATGGTTGGACTTGATGGTCTTAGTGGTCTTTTGCAACCAAAACAATTCTATGCTTTTTTTTTTTTTTAATCAGGATCCAAAACAGAAGGATTTGTTTCTCCTTTGTGTTTTATTGCTACTTAAATAAATTGAGAGAAGCTGATGGCATCACAGTGCTGGACCTCTAAGATGAGCTTTCAGTGTGCCAGAAGCCATTGGCACATAGCTCAGCTTTGCTTCAAATTGCTCAGTTGGGTGGAAGGCACAAGGCCTTGCAACTGATGGCTCCTTTCAACTAATTTCTGTCTCACTTTGTCACAACTCTTCTCCTAGATGTATGATGCAAAACCAACAAGAGCAGGCAGTCTTGGATGAGGTTGTGTCTTCCTGTAGCACACTGCAGAAAGTGTGCAGGGCGCTGTGCTACCTGATCACCTGAGCCTTTGTTTCTGGGTCCCAGCTAGCTCCTTGAGCTGTGTGTTACAGCTTGCAGATTAGAAGCTGCCTGCAAGGGAGAAAATGCAGTTTGTTTATTCTTGGTCTACATATTATTTCTGGAGTGCTGTAAGCCAGGCAAAATGTAACTTCATATACTCAGATGCATGTGTATACCTGTCTGCATCCAATCTTGAGCAATGTAGCAGTTAATGTTTCAAAAGCTCTGATGCAAGAAATATTCCCATGTCAAATTCAAAAGTTTTTAATGGATTGGAAATTGTGGTACCAAATAGTTCTAATTTTGAACACACAGTAATTTCAGTAATGATTTAAGGCACAGGTTAATATTGACTGATTTATGTAACCTGTCATAAGGATTTTTATCCTTTATATATATTTTTTTTTCCTTTTTATTTGGAGAAGCTGAATACTATTGCATCAAAACTATTCAGATAGGTCATTTTGCAATCATGCAGAGTTTTACATTGCTTCATACTTCTTTCTTGCAAGCAAAATTTGTACACATATATGGTGGGTTGAAAATTACCCTCAGATAAGATCACCAGACCAGCTCAGATGGTTTGGAAGCAAATGAAGCTATGTACTTACAGCAAGCTAAAATTTCCAAGCATATAATACAATGCAGATATACAAGAATATATTTACAAATAGTTACAATTGAGAAATAACACCCAAAAGATCCCCCTGGACAAAGCCCAGAAGGGTTTCCAGCAATCAGACCCTCTCCCTCTCTTCTCCCATTACCTCCCAGTCAGTTTGTACTAGTGAGGTTAGGACAGAGATAAGGAGAGCAGCACAAAGCAGAGAGTTGCAAGGAGACCAAAGCCAAGGACAGAAAGAAAAAAAACCCCAACAATATTTCTGCATTGCCTTTTGTGCTGGTTTGAGGCTAACTGGAATATTTTAATAGAGAAAATTATACTATAGGCTGTGAAAAGGAAACAATGGTGATGTCTACTTCACTCATAGGCTTGCTGAGATGTTTAAGAATAAGTACTCAAAATATAGATAAGTCAGTGTCTCTGGGGCACAGCGTCTCAGTCTAGCAGCTTCTGGTTTCTCCTCTCTGCTGAGTAACCTCACTAATCACTTTTCTTCTGACCCTCCCTGGCCGATCCTCCAAATTCACCTTGCATGTAAGGCAGACCCTGGGGTAAGGTATAGGGGTGGGGAGAAGGTGGAAGGGTGGTTGGGAGCCCCTCCTGGGGTCTCTGATTTCTGGGAGGGGTGTTGTGTTTCTGTATTACCTTTAATCTGTATATTTCTGTAAATATTCCTGTATATAGTGTATATATCTGCTTGTACATTGTGCTAAGCTGTAAATAGAGCTTCAGTCCTTAACTTCCAGCCAGCTGAGTTCTAGTCTGGGTGATTTTACAAAGTGGGGGGGGGGACGGGGGGGACGGGGAACTCCCAAACCGTCACACCTTTTTATCCCAATTAGCAAACCAGTTAATAATATAGACTTATTATTTTTTTTTTTCTTACCACCAACCCTCTGATCTATGTATATTCTGCAATGAGCTTTCAGAAAACTCCTGATTTTTTGGCTTGGAATCTTCCAATACGTCTTAAACTACTACAGGATACTTACTAAAATAATTAGCTACCTTAACATACTTTTATCTGAATATTTCATTTTTGCATTCTTAATATACCGAATGATATAACACCTGTAAAAAAGAAAATTAACTTGATACTAATTTGTGCCAAGTGCTTTGATAAAGAATAGAACTCATTAAAAAACGTGAGAGGACAATGTTTCATAGTTGTGATTTATTTGCTGTAGAACTTTCACTGGTACCTGTCTGCATTTAAATTACTAAACAAAGGGAAGACTACTCATTCCTTTCCTTGAATTTACAAACCTTAGAAGGTATTTTTCAGATTTTCTAATGGAACTTCTTCAGATATGATGAATTTATTCAGTCATTGGATAAGAAACTCTTACAAAACCACTTGAACAAATACCGAGTAGCTGCTGAATGTAATATCTTGCCACATATTCCTGTGTTGTTGGTTTTTTTCCCTGATTCCAGTTTTGAGGATACTGTCTATTTTAACACAGCTAGAAGTGGCTATTTTTTATGTTTTGTTGAGCTGTTAATGCAATAACAGCCAAGACAGAACATGCTACTTCTTTTATTCTTTATGGGTCATGCAGTTAAGGAAGCAAGTTCAGAAATTTCAGCTTTTGGCACTACTAAAAAGCAGCAAATTCTAAAGAGACTTTTTTGGAGATATCTGTTTTCAGCCTTGGCTTAGATACGATAACCTGCTATTTGTAATAGTTTTGTGGTAATGAATATTTTTTTGTGGTGACACCCTTCCATCAGTGACAAAATCTATATGGTGCAATAATGTTTAAACTTCAAATACTTATGGTTATAACAGATTTTTTTAAATACAAGTAAATACATTCATTTTATAAATGCACCATAAGAAAATGGCATATCATGCTCCCTTGGTGAGGGCCTGTAATACACACTGCAAGGCACTTCCATGATACAAGATGCAAAGGTCAAGCCACACTAATTTTTCTTCTTCAAATCTCTATTGAAATTAGAGTGCATCCTAGATAAGTGTCTGCCATAAGCCTTTGGGCTGGTCTGCACTGACATTTTGCACAGCTTGTTGAACTTTAGGCTTTTAGCTGAGGTGTTCATGTCCATCAGTTACTGTCCCATCTCATCAGACTTGAGGGTGCTCACCCTCAAGTTCAATTTGTGGTGAGCTCCTCACATGATGCTCACACTTCCTCCATGTCCCTCAAGGATCCAATCACTGCTGGTCTCATCCCAGATACTATCTCCAATTTCTCATCTCCAAGCATCCATTCAAAGCATGCTGAGTGCTGGTAGCTACTGTGTGGTAATAAGTGGCTGGAGTTAATTCCTGTCTCCTGGACTTCCCTGCATCTGCATTTGTCACAGGCAAGTGTCTACCAGTGCTCAGTGACATCAGCTGTACTTCACACTGTGACATGGGGATTCTATAGCTTCTGCTTGTAAGACTTGTGGTTATCCAAGCCTGCAAAAGGTCTGTGAATAGCAGGGCTCCTGACATTGCTGCTTGCAGAAATACATATGAACTGTGTCTCATTCCAAAAGCCACTCATCAGGGAATAAGCATGATTATTATTTCAGTGAGTCTTCCCTATAACAGTGTTTCGGAAATAAATTAAAAACCACCGCCAAGAAAGCAGCTGCAATTTTCCAATACTCCAGTGCACCACAGCACTGGTGAATCTAAGGCACCATACAAGGCTCCTTCTGTGTCTTTAGTGATACTTGACTTGGTCTCATCATCCTGGAGATCATGTGAAATAGTACATCTATGTATATACTCCCATGATGACTTTGGAATCTTAGTTTCCCCTCAGTGGTTTTTAAAGAGAGAAGCAGAAGCATTAATATGTGGGACAGTGAAATTTGCCAGTATCTTTTCACTCTTCAAGTCGTAATTTGATGAATTCTGAATTATAAATAGGACTACACAAAAAAGGTCTCTGTTCTTAGACCATGTGCTTTGTGGGCTTGTTGTGGAAGAGAAATATCTTTTTCTTCTTACAGTGTCCTTACTGATCTCTCCCAGTACATGACAAATGCCATGTCAAATCTATAATTTCCAGCTTCCTTTTCTGAAATGCTAATACAAAGAGATCCTGTAGAAGATGTGTGAGTCATCACAGCACTGGTTGGACAGGCATACATTCTGCTGGACTGGACACTGGCAGGATGGCCTGGCCCAGAGAGTGGCAGTGGCCACTGGTCACAAATGGTGTTCCCCAGAGCTCAGTGCTGTGGCCAGTCCTGTTTAATGTCTTTATCAGTGATCTTGACAAAAAGATGGAGAGCACCGTCAGTAAGTTTGCAGATGATACCAAGTTAGGTGGGAGTGTTGATCTGCTGGAAGATAGGAAAGCTCTTCAGAGGGATATGAACAGAGTGAATCAATGGGCTGAGGCCAGTCACATGGGCTTCAAAAAGATCAAGTGCTGGGTTCTGCACTTGCGTCGCAACAGCCCCAATCAATGCTACAGGTTTGGGCAGAGTGGCTGGAAAGTTGTCTGGCAGAAAAGGACCTGGGAGTGTTGATTGACAGCCAGCTAACTGAGCCAGCAGTGTGCTCAGATGATCAAGAAGGTTAACAGCATCCTGGCCTGCATGAGGAACAATGTGGCCAGCAGGGGTAGAGAGGTGACTGTCTCACCTACTCAGCACTAATGAGGCCACACCTTGAGGACTGTGTTCCATTTCTTGCACCACAATATACAAGAGGTGTTGAAGTACTGGAGTGGGTCCAGAGAAGGGCAACAAAACTGGTGACGGATCTTGAGAGTAAGTCTTATGAGGAGCATCTGAGGGAGATGTGGTTCCTTAGTCTAAAGGAAAGGAGGGTGAGGGGAGGCCTTATCATTCTCTACAACTACCCGAAAGGAGGTTGTAGAGAGGTGGGAGTTGGTCTCTTCTCAGGAGTCACAACTGATAGGACAAGAGGAAATGGCATCAAGTTATGCCAGGGGAAGCCTAAGTTAGACACTAGGAAAAGCCTCTATACAGAAAGGGTTATCAAAGACTGGAACAGGCTGCCTGGGGAAGTGGTTGAATAGACAGCCCTGGATGCATTTAAAAGCTGTCTAGATACGGTGCTCAAGGATATGGTGTAGTAGTGGCCCTGGTAGAGTTAGTTAATGATTGGATTGATGATCCTAGAGGTCTTTTCCAACCATAGTGATTCTGTGAGTCATCCTTTTGATTAGATTCACTTTGTAATGTTGAGTTATTCCTGGAATGGCTTCAGCTAATCCGCTTTTGTCTTTCACTTGTCTGCTTTCTCCCACAGAGATCCACATTGTGTTACTAGTGAAGCCAACCTTTAGCCATAATTTATTTTACCATACCCAGCATCTTTGGGATTGCTTGGTTTGAGCTCTGAAATGTTAACTATGTCTTTACCACCAGGTTATCTATAGCAAGCATGTCAGAAACAAGTTATGTGGATGTATTTTTTTATGTCTCAGCAGGGGTGTTTAGGAGCAGTTCCCCAAATTCAGACTCTGATTTACAATGGCAAGTCCTTCCTTTAATTCTTTTAATGACTTGCACATATGATTTCATAGAAGTGTAAATCTTGCTGTGATGTCAGTGACAGTTCTTCACTTGGGTTAATGGCTATACTATTTCTAACCAGAAAATACTTATGTTAAGGAGCTGTTTAATCTAGACTCCAGGCTATCAGTCTCATACTTATTTTGCTATAACAGTCTCTCCATTTTCAGTTTCTCTGTGGCAGCAAGCACAATGAGAACAGGTTCTATCAGCCCCAACCTCCTTCCTAAAACTTATGAAGCACCTGTTATCCGTTTGATTTGCAGCAGACTTTCTGATTTGGACATTTAGATCACTGTGCATCACACTTTCCCAGCACTTCATGAATCCCTGGTTATTTCAAATACAGTTGTGTTTTTTCATCTGACAGCAGAGGCAGTCTGCTTCTTATGATGACCCAATTGGATCTGCCTCAGAGACTCCCTATCAGTAACTGATGCTTTTCTCTTCTGACACAAATGCATCCAAAGATTTCTTCCCATTTGCAGACATGCTAAGGCTCTGCTGATGACACAGAATCTGCCATATCTTACTCTTGTTTCAGTTTCTGGCAAATGGAAGCAGTAACATGAGCGCTAAACTGCCATTTCTCAGAACTTGTGGTTTGTGAAAGCAGATTTTGAAGCAACGTTCCATCAGCCATGGGCTTTTTAAGGCTGTGTGAATTATAAATCATTTCACACTCAGAAAAGGAGGGAGAGGGACATCTTCTTTCTCTTCTCTACTTAGCTTCAGAAATGTGACAATTATAATTGAGATCCCCAATAAAAATTATATTTAATCTGCACACCATATCACTAGTATTAGGTGATAAAACAGAACAAAAGTGGTAAATGTACAACAGATGCTGTGACATTCAATTTCCATTTTAGTGATGTTTTGGGAAAATTGTCCATATGGAAAGACTAACACATACAGAAAGACTAAAAATAACATACAAATAAATCTCTCTAATGGAAATGTTGCCTGCAGGCTAGTTCCCACCTGGGTGCAAGGGCTTAACTAATACCCTTAGCCTAAGACACTGACAACACAAAGAGGGTCTGGTTTTCCTCTGGAGTGTATTGGTGTTATGCCAGTCTTAGTCTGCTAACATCACCAAACCACACCCCAGAAACCAAGGAGTCAGATCCATAGATCATGGATTTTATACAATGATGACAGATAATATTGGACAGTCTTCTCTGGCTTCATTCATACATTAACAAATCAATGGAAATCTAATTTATGATACATACAGCAGTACCAGCTAAATCCTTGTCCTTTTAAAACCATGGATATTCACTTTCAGGCTGGCAAAGGCATGGATTACTCCAGAAAAGCATTTTCAAGTATATCAAAACCACAGTAGGAAAGCATATCCCTTTCCATGTAACAGCAGCTTACTGAACTGCAAATGCTTCCAAAATCAAGGAAAGCAACTTCTTCCACACACAGGTTGGAAATCAAGTTTTGATCTATATTAGGAACCTGGCACATCACAGTCTTTTATCTTCTTGTGTTGTACATGCTTATACATAACAAGGCAACGTCCCAGAAGCTCTGGCCAAAACCAGCAGCAATGGCTTAGCTCCAAGTGAGTAGGTTTTTGCTGGAGCAGTGCATAAAATCATAGGATTGTTTTGGTTGGAAAAGTCCAACCATTGACCTAACACCGCCATGACCTTTAAACCACACCCCAAAGTGCCATGTCTACATGCTGGCATGGGCTGAGCAGCATTAGGATGTTGTCGACCTTCTTGGCCATCCAGGCACTTTCTTCTGGGCAGCTTTCCAACCACTCTGCCTCAAGCCTGTGGTATTGCTTGGGGTTGTTGTAACCCAAGTGCAGAACCCAGCACTTGGCCTTGTTAAAACTTATATGATTAGCCTCAGCCTATTGATCCAGCCTGTCCATCTCCCTTTGCAGAGCATTCCTACCTTCAAGCACATCAACATCCACGCCCTGTTTGGTATCATCTGCAAACTTGTCAAGGCAGCACTCCATTTCTTCATCCAGACCACTGATTAAGATCTTAACCAAGATTGGCCCCAAAACTGAGCTCTGAAGAACACCTATGTGTAGTGTTCACTTGCATTAAAGAAGTACATTAGTATGTCAATATTCAATTATAATCATAGAATCATAGAATCATAGAATGGTAAGGTTGGAAGGAGACCTCAAGGATCATCTAGTTCCAATCCCCTGCCATAGGCAGGGACACCTCCCACTAGCACAGCTTACTC
>WBNM01043321.1:77300-94413 GCA_013399055.1 Ramphastos sulfuratus | reverse complement strand
CCATGACCTTTCAAATATGATGGACAGTGGTTTGGCAGTTTCATCTGCCAGTTCCCTCAGGATCCGTGGGTGGATCTCGTCAGGCCCCATGGACTTGTGCACGTTCAGATTCCTTAGGAGCTCTCAAACGTGATCTTCTACTATAGTAGGCAGATCTGCCTGCTCCCAGTCCTTACTTTTACTCTCTGGAGCTTGGACATTGTGGTTGGAGCCCTTGCTGTTGAAGACTGAGGCAAAGAAGTCATTGAGCACCTCAGCTTTGTCCATATCCTCTGTCAGCAGCTCTCCATTTTTCTTCTGTAAGGGTCCCACATTCTCCCTAGTCCTCCTTTTCTCACTGATGTACCTGAAGAAATTCTTCTTGTTCCCTTTAATGTCCCTGGCCAGATTCAATTCCAGCCTTGCCTTAGCTTTCCTGACCTCAGCTCTGGCTGCACGAACAGTATCTTTGTACTCATCCCAGGTTACCTGTCCTTGCTTCCACAGAGGCACTGCTTATAGGGCTGACTGCCATTAAAAACACAAGACTGAACAGTGTGTGAGTGCTACTAGAGCTAGAAAGCAAGGTACTGTGGTTGAAGAAGCAGCTCTCCTAATGCAGTTCTAAAGCTGAGGAATCTCATTTGCATTGACATTTTGGCCTTCATCCACCGTTCTAGTAATGCAAAGGAAAATCAGTTTACTAAGCTTCCAAGATTGCTTTAAAGATAAAAATAATGTCAAACCTGTTTCCTGTGTCTACAACAATTATCAGATTTTTCATAATTCTCAGCTCTGACTCCTTTATCATACGTGTTAAGTGGGGTTTTCATTGCCCCATCCTACTTCTTTGTACAGATGTGTTCTACAGATCAGCTGGATCAGTCTTTTTCACACTGGGTCTGGGAATCATGTGTGATTGATTCAGAAAATGTCAGAATATGGCTGATGGAACAAGCCACCAAAACAGTATCAAATATACATGCATCTTTCCATGCATGCAAGCAAGAAAATAAGCAAGAAAGCACTCAAATCTGAACCTAAGGCTTTCCCTTTGTAAATGAAAACAGTGTGGGTGCATTACAAGATCATTAATTTTATCTGAGTGGTTGTGTAGCCCTTGGACTATATAAAAGATCACTGGGCTAAGTGATCTTCAGGGTCCCTTCTGCACCCACACTTCTGCAGCCACACAGTGCAGTATGCGCTGGATTAATTTTAACTAACACTCAACATCTACAGTACAGATGTTTACACTGAACTGGGCTCCCTGTGTTATCAGTGGGAAACAGGCCTTGGTAGGAGAGTAAGCCATGCTTGGGCTTTTGAGATTGGAAATACTGAGAAATTGGTTCCATATATACTGCTAAGGAGGGTTGAGTCAAAGTAGCATTTAGCGAGCAACTCCTCAGATTCAGTAACATGCAGGAGTGTGATCCTGCTTTCTTTGTACAGAAAACTTTCTGCTAACTTTAATGGATACTTTTTCCTTAAGAAGATGCACAAGATACAATCCTTAGATTACAGGGGGAAATATGCAATTTCAATATAAGTCAAGAGTGTTTGGTTTATCTTCAAGTGCCTTGTGAGAGGAAGAGAACTAAAACTCCCCTCCGAACATAACAAATACAATTTTAAGAGCAAGCATCAGGATCTCTAGTTACAGCAAAGTGTGTATGTATTGTGCATTTGTATTGCAAGGTTTTGTTCTTTGCTGAGCAGCATGACCTATTTCCCAGCATCACATGATTTTTATATTGGAAAGCACTTCTGTAAAGAAGTAGAATTAATTTTCCAGTGGGGAAAAAAATGCAAATCTGATTTTCCTTAATTTTGCTCAATAGAAAAGCATAATGTTGCATCTCTTTTGGTCTATTTATTTATTTAAACTTCATATCCCTTTTGATAGGTACATATGTGTAAAGCATATGCAAGTACTTATTTGCTGCCGCAAGTATGTAGCTTCATTAAGTTTTTATTAAAAAATTGTACAAGACATTAAGAAAATCCAAATTAAATTACACTTCAATGTAATACAATTTAAACTCCATCTCCCATCACAATGGCATTTAAGCACTTAGGCATGTGAAGTAAAGCATACAAAGGGAATTTAAGCTTCCTTCCATGCATCTCAACTCATAGCGGTGACTGTTTTCTGCTGAAGTTTTGCTTAGCTGCCTGAAGCTTTTTTCAACCATGCACACGGAGGTGAAAATATAGGTAAGTCATCTCTGGCTAAAATGATCTGGCATTCCTAAACCAGAGTTTCCTGTGCCCTAGTTATAAGCAACCCTGTCTATCACACTTTCTCAGTTCAGTCCTAATGGACACCAACATGAGAACTGAGAGAAGAGAGAGAGGAAAAGAAAAAAATCGAGCTGTCATGGAGATATCTAAAGAGAGCTGTTTCTACAAACTCAGCAACTTTTGGAAGCTGGCCCCTTAAAGCATGCACAGTCAGGCACTTCAGATCAGCAGTTCCTTCTGAAAGAGTTGTGATAAATGGAGTTAAACCAGCTGGCAGCCAGTCCAACTGGTGTCCCCCATGGCTTGGTATTGGAGCCAGTTGTGTTTAATACCTTTATCAATAACTTGGGTGAGGGGATCAAGCGCACCATCAGCAAGTTTGCAGGTGACACTAAATGGAGCAGGATGTTGATCTGCTTGAGGATAGGAAGGCTCTGCAGAGAGATCTGGACAGGTTAAAGTGATGGCCTGAGACCAACAGAATGACGTTTAACAAAACCATGTACTGGGTCCTGCACTTTGGTCACGACAACCCCAAGCAACACTACAGGTTTGGGGAAGAGTGGCTGGAAAGCAGTCCTGTGGGAAAGGATTTGGTGGTGCTGGTAGACAGACAGCTGAATATGAGGCAGTAGCACGGCCAGATGACCGAGAAGCCCAACGGCATCCTGATCTGTATTGAAAACAGTGTGGCCAGCAGGAGTAGGGAAGTGATTGTGCCCCTGTACACAGCCCTGCTGAGATCATGGATCAATTACTGTGTTCAGTTCTGGGTCCCACAGTATAGGAAAAACATTGAGACCCTGGAGCATATCCAGAGAAGAGCAATGAGGCTAGTGAGGGATTTGGCAGGCATGGTATACAAGGAGCAGTGGAAGGAGATGGGACTGTTTAGTCTGGAGAAGAGAAGGCTAAGGGGAAGTCTTATCGCTCTCTACAACTACCTGAAAGGAACTTGTAGTGAGGCTGCTGTTGGTCTCTTCTCCCAAGTAACTAGCAATTAGGATGAGAGGAAAAGGGCTTAAGTTGTGCCAGGGGAGGTTTAGATTGTACATTAGGAAAAAACTTCTTTACTGAGAGAGTAGCGAGGCATTGGAACAGGCTACCCAGGGAGGTGGTGGAGTTGCCATCCCTGGCTCAAGAAGCTGTAGATGTGGTGCCTCTGGACGTAGTTTAATGGTCATGGTAGTTGGGTTACGGTTGGACTTGATCTTAAAGGTATTTTCCAGCCTTAGTGATTCTATGATTCTATGAATGCCTGCTATATACATATCTTTATCTTGCAATTTCTAGTCTAACATACTGGAAATATTCATAATTACGGGCATGCAATTTTTTTTAATGCTCATGTAATTTAAAAATTATTAAATGAAAGATGACTACACCTTCCCAAAGGAAAAAGAAAACAAAACACAAACCCCACAACAACAACAAAACCAAAAACCAAACCGCAAACAAACTAAACCAAAAAAGGCTTTATGGATTTAATAAATTCCATCTCTAATAGCAATTATTTTTTCAGATAATTGTTAGAAAGCTGTGTGCATAGCACAGGTTTCTGTTCTTTCTTCAGTATTGAAAGCACAACACTACCAAGAACACAACAAACCAGAGAATATTGTAGTAATGATTATAAAGACAATATTGCACATTTGGTAAACTAAGCAGATATTAATTTAGGTTGAGTTTGGTAGGTGAATCCTGGCTCTCTTCTATCTTTTGTATCTTTGTATCTTTCCTCTATCTTGTATCTTTTGTATAACATGCATATTAATGCATTTTATTGCATGTGGGTTTGATTAAAACTTCAAATTACTTCATTAGAGCTTTAAATTTAGGATAGGATATGTCAACACTAATAACTCACATTGTCATTGCTATGTCATGCTGCCACTTATGCACCCAATGCTGTGATCTGCACCTGCCAGAGTGCCCCTGAATTTTCCAGTATGGATGAGATCCAGTTCAGCAAGAGCTTCAAGTCTCCTTGATCCTTCAGCAGCTGATGTACAACAGTTTGTGCTGTACCTGTTGTAGAAAACTGCAAATGGTTGCCTGGTTTCTCTGCTCACTCTGCTCACAGTTAATCCAGACTTCACTGCAGATGATGGGAAGTTATGAGGGGCTGCCTTTGGACTGAGGTGTTGAACATGACTCAGACACAGCTCAGTACTGAAAACTAGCATGCAAATGTCCTGCAGTGATTTCTAACAGTTTGAGAAACCAGAATGAGATGTTGGGAAAGGGAGGCTATAGCAGGTGCAATGAGTACAAAATAGTTACATTTCAAAAACTGAAGTAGTCTCTTCAGTTGGATGGAAACTGTTTCCTAATTCTATGCACTTTTCCAGAAAAATTGACTAGTGAAGATCAATGTAAGAGACATTCTTTCCAGCAGACCCTGCAGACCTGCTGGGTTGATATGAAATGGCTATTTTCCTGATAGTCTTGAGTAAGATTTCAACCACTTTGATATGTTAAGTGGGTTTTGCTCAGAATAAAAGGTTAGTACTGCTTTATTTGAAATCTTGCTTCCTGCACATAGCAAATGTTGCTTCTGTGGAAGAGCTCATTTTAATCCTGGGGATGATAATGGACAAATACCAGGACAGTTGCTCTCAGTTTCACCTCAGAGATAATGATCAGCACTTCACAGAGCTCTCTTACCAGCTGAGAAAGAGAAGATGCTATTTGCCAGTTAGATGTCAGAACACAACTGAGCAGGAAGGTGTAAATTGATTTCTTGGCAAACTTTATAAGTGCTACCTTTTGGGATTTTTTTTTTCCCCACATTGCTTCTGTATTCACTATTTTTATGCCCAGCATTTGAACATATTTTACTTTCATTCACTTTTTCTTCTTTATCTATCTCATGTTAAAATACTCTATGAATGCACCATCCTTTCAGATTTTGATTATTTAGTTGTTACATGCACAGCACTCTCACTGGACACTATAAGAACACTGCAAATCAGGACTGCCAGTATATAAATAAAAAATTAGGGAACTTATACTTTGCTGTAGTTAAAATTCAGACAGACCAGAAACGGGTCAGGGAAACTTAATTGTCTTCCTGACAGTGATACAATCTGAAAATTCTTCTGACTGAAGAAATTATGTCATGCTCCATTTTGGCAATCAAACTGTCATAAGCTACTTCCATTAGATCATTTCCTTGAAT
Source organism: Ramphastos sulfuratus (assembly GCA_013399055.1). Taxonomy (NCBI): domain Eukaryota; kingdom Metazoa; phylum Chordata; class Aves; order Piciformes; family Ramphastidae; genus Ramphastos; species Ramphastos sulfuratus. The sequence goes on along the minus strand of WBNM01043321.1, from coordinate 89,006 downwards.
GAGCTATTTCTTATGTGGAAACAGATTTGTGAGTTATACTAAAAAGTTCACACAGATTCAGAAATGGTGCTCTATGTGCACCCTTGTGCAAACAGAAGCTGCAGAAAAATAAACTGTGTACTGCCAGTGTGGGAAATGAAGACAAGCAGGAGGCTCAATTCCTCTTAGAGGAATGCTAAATTGCCTTTGTCTTGTCTCAGTTCTGAGGTATGCGAGGGATGAAAATCACCTGCAATGTTCTCCAGGAAGCCACAGAGGATGCTGTAACTAGCAGTCTACTATAAAGCCACACCAGCACAGGAGACCAGCCAAAGGTTTTGTGATTGGCTAAGCTGGCATGAGCTGAGCAGCATTAGGTAAGGCTGATCAGAAGTGCAAGTGAGAGGCTGTGCTGGAGGAGACAGAGAGAAGAAAAAGCAGTATAAACATCTGACCTAAGGGCAGCCTCTCTGCCGTATACTAGAACTCACGTACAACTGGAAACCAGTAATGAGTTCTGCAGTGATAGTACAAGCACAACAATTAAGGGATTTAATGGCATTTCGAGTAAACCCAGGACATGAATATTTAGGTTTTACTTGTGTGTACTTTTCTAAAGTAGGTCGACTTACCATGTTCTGAATGTTGCATACCACAGCTGAAAAAGGGCAACATTTAGAAACTAAGTAACTCTTAGATCCACTTCTTGTAACAGCTCTCCCACAACTACCGAGAGTGGTATTTGCTTTATTGTAATGACCCAGAGAGTGCTATGAGCCACTGCCTTTTCATGTTATTCCCTAACGTTAGTCTTCCTGAAATCCTTATTCTAGAGCCAAATAGAACTGGCTTTCTGAGGTAATGAACATATGTAATCTTGGAGAAAAAAACAATTGGGAGAATCGCAAGCACTCACCATCCTTAAAAGTAAAACAATTTACTTAGTGGCATCAGTTTGGTGGTTGAAGGGAAATGCCAGATATTGGTATTTGAAAATGCTGTTCCAATGTTGAAAATGTTATATAAAACTTTCAAACTTTGACAGTTCCTCATTTGACACCCAAGAAAGGAGAAGAAGACCTCCCTACCTCTATTCATTATCACTCAGAAAAACCTCACCAAGATGAATTTCTCTAGCCGTGTAGTTGCTGCAGTACTCGCATGTAGCCCTGTCATATACCCTCAGAATGAGTAAGACGTCAAAGAATTCAAGACTTACTCTGAAAAATTGATTAAATTTATATTCCTTCGGTATGCCCTGACTCACTTCTTTACAGTGCATGCCGGAACAGTCTGTGGTGTTACATACATGTTACATTTGTTTTAAACCAAATCACCCAGCTGAGATCCTGCTCCTTTCATGAACAGCTTCAAACAAGTTCAGTCCTTGGCAGGCCATCCGATTTACTGCATGTGGAGCACCATCCCTATGGCCGAGAGCCCCAGCTTCATTGGTTTGTTCATCATTCGGACACGGGTTTGTAGATTTATTTAGCGTTAGCGTTGTATAGAGACTTCCTGCGTTACTGAGAATTTCAGTTAGTGATTCTTTATGGTGCCATCTTCGCTCTTCTTTCACACAGATCCCTGGACCATTGTCAAAGTAGCTGGGGGCTTCACTTACGCCTCCCCGGACACCAGCCGCCCGCTGACAGCCCCGAGACGAAGCATTGGGCTTCGGCCGGCTCCGACGGGGCCGGGGCAGGTCCTTGCACTTCTCTGCGGCAGCGGTCGTGGGACGCTTTGTCCGATGGGCAGGATACAGACCGCGCTCCCTGAGGGCAGCCAGCGGAAAAGTGAGCCGTGGCCCCGCTGAGCGCTGCGTCCGAGAGAGGCGGCCCTCACTCCTCACGGAGGGGCCGGGGGCAGGCGTCACCGCCCCCTGAGGCGGGGCAGCAGGCTTTCACCGGCGGTGAGCGGCGTTTCGGCCCCGTCCGAACTGTGCGGACGCCGGGGCGCTGCACTCCTCTCTCTGGGGCAGGCACTGGCCCCGCGCCCGCCGGCAAAGCACAGCGGATCCCATCTCTTCCCCGCCCGCCGCTTGCGCTCTCCGGAGAAACGGGTTCGCGGTAAAGACCCCCACCCCTGTGTGCGGCAGTGCAGCGACAGTGCAGCGGCAGTGCAGCGACAGTGGTCGGCGGCGGATTCGCCGCGCTGTCCGGGGCGGGGCCGAGGGGGGCGGGAGAAGCGGCGGCAGCTACTGCCGCCCCCGCTATCTGACCCGACCTTCCCCCCTTTACTCCTTCTCCGCCCCCCGGCTCTCCTGCCCCCAGCGGCCCGGGAGGAACTGAACCATCGCTGCACAGGAAGTAGCGGCTGCGGGGAGTAGAGCGGCGACAGCTGGGGTTGCCGCACTCAATGAGCGAGGCTCCCGCAGCCGCCGCCGCCGCCCGCCCCGCTCGCCCCTTCCCCGCCTCCCGAGGGCAGCGGCGCCGAGCCAGCCCGCTGCCGCCTCCCGGGGGGCACCGCGGACAGCAGCAGGCGGAGGCGGGCAAGGCCGACCGCCCCGGGGCTGGAGGCTGAGGCGGGTAGAGGCAGCTGCAGCTCTCCCCGAGGAGACGGCGGCGGTGGACTGCAGGTTGGTGCTGCTACGCCGGATAGGCGCGAGTATCATGGTGCAGGGGGAAACCGGGCGGCGGACCCAGCTTGCGTTGTGCCGTGCCGTGCCGGCCCCTCTGCAGCCAGGGCAGTGCCCTCCGCCTTGGTGCTTCGCATGCCGCCGGTGAGGGTGGCGGCTCCGCCGGGCGCCCCTCTCAGAAGGCCCCGGCTTGCCGCCTCCTTCTGCGGCGGCGACAGGAGGAGCCGCTCCGGGCCCGGCTTGGTCTGGCGGCCGCTGTGTCGGTGCCGCCGGCAGGCGCAGCCCTTTGTGCGCCGGCGGGCTGGAGGAGGAGGGGGGCGGCCGGGCCGGGCCCGGCGGCTCATGGGTACTTGGGGGCCAGCGTGGGGGGATGGCGGCGGTGCGGGGAACGGCACAATGGTCCCGCCGGCGCGGTCGGGCCGCGGCTGAAATGCCTCCTCCCCTCCCAGGTGAGATGGACATCATCCTGGGGGCTGCAGATTGAAGGAGGCACAGGCTGGCAGCTTACTGCTGGGAGGTTGGCAGCGGCGATCTCCGCCGAGCGTGAGGGAAGCTTGGGAGGAAGCATGGGCGAAAAGTAGGAGAGCTATCTAAAACAAAAAAAGAAAAAGAAGGAAAGCCGGTTTCTAAAAGGCCGGGCTGCACCTGGGCTGTACCGGATTTGCGAGTGTAAGATGGAGAAGAGCAAACTCTATTGATCTGAGAGTGGCAACCAAACAGGATGCTGTTATGCTTGGATTCTGTTCAGATGATGCTGATGGATTTAATAAGCTGCTAAGCTGATGTGTCGGCATCTAAATCAATAAACACATTGATATTCCACTCACAGCTTTTAATACACTGTATTTTAAGGGAACTTTTTTGTTGAAACTGAGTGATACTTATTTCCTGCCACACTTGTATATTCTTCCCCTCCTGTATTTTTTTCCTCTTTGAACCTTCATTTCCCTTCCTTGATCAGGCAGAAAGCAGGTGTGGAATGTGAAAGGAAAGTGATGGGGTTTGCAGTAATCTTGCTGCTGCCTTTTCAAGGCACTAATAATTTTAGCAGCTTAATATATTATCAGACTCGTTAATTTCAAATCCAATATGCACTTCATGGTCTTTCCCCCTCTGGTGCCCTAAGGGACACAGGTTAGAGTCCATGACTGCGTGTTTGCCGTTTGTGAATTGCTGAACATACAAAGCACGTTTGAGAATAAAGCAGTGAGCTCTCCACTTGTCCCAGCAGTGTTTCTTCTGTGGAGATGCTCTTCACTTAAGGCCTTTTGCTTAAACTACAGGTCGTTTGAGTAAACTTCAGAATAATCACAGATAGATATGCTTATTTTTATTTACTCCCCTTCCCCCCAGTTTGATTCTAAAAACAATAAACCCTGGACAATTTCCATTAATTTTCTTTCAGACTGCAGCTGTGTAAGAGATGGTGAAGTTAAGTGGAATTATTGTAGCCTGCAGTCAACTTGCTTTGCTGTGGTGAGCATTGTGCTATTCAGAGTTCTTTATGCCATGAAGGATTCTAGCCCTTGGATTTTAAACATAAGTCTTACGGTTCTTCCTGTAACTTTCACAGGAGCATTAGCTTTTGGTTCCTTTCTGTGTGCTGGTCTTCTTTCCATTCACATCTATCCTTACTGAACCTTTGTTGTTAAAATGATGTACATTATGTTCCACCCTTTTTTTAAAAGGACACTCCAAGAAAGTCTCATCTTTTTCTCTCTTAATTCCCACCTTCACCTCTCCACCTTTGTACACACACTTAATTGGAGAAAGCAGGGTAAAGAACAGTTTGGTCTCCAAATACAGCTTGAATTCAAGAAGCACAGGAAAAACACCTGACTAGATTGTCCCTGCTGAACACGATTAAGTTGGCAGGACCATTTAGTAAAACTTTGTACTGCAGTTAAATAAGTACATTGCAGATAGCTCCATTGAGGGAGCATGAGTTGTATCTGACAAGAGCTGAAATCAGAATGGACATCAGTTGAGGTAATGTCAAAACAGAAATAAGGATGCTCCTCTTCTTTCCCATGTCATTTCTTTTAATACTCTGAAGAGGTGCATTAGCAAACAGAATTCTACTAGCACAATGTGTATGTTCTTTTCCCAGCCAGAGCCAAAGGTTTCTGCCCTGTGATAATCTTCTTATAAAATGAAACTATTGCATAGTCCTGTGCTAGTTTCAGGGTTGTTTTTTTTTCCTTTGCCTCAGTTTGGAGAAAGGTGCATTGTTGTCAAATCCTAAATGGTGTTTTGTTTACTTATTAAACTATTATGGAATAATTGGATTTGAGGCTTACATTTTGTGGGGAACTGGTGTGGGTAAAATATTGCTGTTAACTGTAATGAGTTCACATATACTAAGTTTATGATAGCCATAAATTGTGGTGGGCTGCTTCTGTGCTTTAGGTGAATACAAAACACTGCAAGAAATGTTGCATTCAGTCATGCTCCTTTAGTTTATGAGAACATAATTCTTGATAGGTATGACCAAGATAGTGACAAAGAAATGTTAATTATCATCTGTAAGGGCTAAATATATCCTGTTCTTTCAGTAGTTTTTAAATATGTTAATACTGAGTGTTGGTGCATGCATATTAGTCTGTTTATAGTCAGTGCTTGAACAAAGAAAGGTGACTAGGGAATTGGTACCTTGAGTATTACAAGATAAAGAATGAAAGAAATAAAAAAAAGTTAAGGGAACCTAGGATTTCATTGTATCTCATTTCATTGTATATTCTGGTGCTCAGCTCCTATTAATAAGGAGTCTCTTTCTATGCTATTTCACAGGAATCTTTTGCTTGTGGGTAGCTCTTGATAAGTAATCGATACCATCATTTTAAGTAAAACTAAAAGGAAGAGAATAGAGAGGCATTAGGTGTTATCTGAATGGCCTGGTTACCTATCAATCAACTTAAAATGAATCAAAGAAACTCAAGGCTTCTGCTGCGTGCTTGATGATGATTAAATATTTGCCATCTGATGCATGATCATGTCAGGATTCAAGGAGTGAGTTGGCACTGAAGTTGGGGACTGATTATCACTAGGACACAGGCATCTATAGGTAAAGTCAGGTTAATCTAGGAAGTGCTTAATTTGCTGGTGCCCCAAACCAATAATCTCTATTTCTTGTTTTGCTTTATTAGTTGCAGGAGTCCAAATTTCAAGTGGTTAAAAAGGAAACAGACCTTTGCTTACATATTTCTTCTGATGCTCCTAAAATCAATGGATACTTATGATTTACCTGTAAAGTTTCTTTAGAGTGCCTCTGAGTCTGGAGATATTTAGGACTCTGCAAGACATGACAGTGATGAGAAACTGACAGCTCTTACACAGAAGTCATAGCAAAAATGAAAGAAATTATTGTCTCATGTAAAGATTGATCTAGGATTGCTACCTTTGGATCTAGTCCTTCACCATAGCACCTCCTTCTGCTGTGTCTTCACCTGTAGCTGTCTTGCATGGAATAGACAGCATAACTGTGGTTTAGTAAACAGGACATTCAGGAATCAGCAAACTTGAGTTCTTGTCTTTGTCCAAATGAGTATTTGGTGTTGTAAGAAGGAATCAAAGACCACAGGAACGTTTTTTCTGTCTGCTAAACCAATGCAAAACTCAAACAGTTTTAGGAGGGAAGTGTGGCGACTGGCAGTGCCAGGGTACCCTGGTACATTAACAGGGAGGTGCTGGATGGAGGTTATGATACCTTCCAGGAAAGTGGCAAGGAAAACTGTTATCAAAATAATGTACAGTATGGACTATATGAGGATGCTGCCTGTCAGGCAAAGGTGCCAGTCAGTCTTCCCTATCTGTTTCATGCTTGTGTGAGGAGGTCAGTATAGTCTTGGCATCCCGAACTTGCCCTTGAAGTTATTGGTATCTACCTGGCAGAAACTTGGGGAAATGAGGACTGGTGGTACTTGGTGCTGGCTGTTTCAAAACCATCCCAGCTGCTCATGTTGTCTGTTTTGTTGTTTGGAGTTTTTTTGCTTGGATTTTTTTTTTTGTTTTGTGTTTGGTTTTTCTTCCTCTCCTTTGTTTGCTATTCTCAGGCATGCAACTTCCCTCATGTACTTTGTAGGGAGAGCAGGCACATAGTTCTGGGCAGCCACTTCCCCTGAGAATCAGGGAACTTGGAACCCAGGTTCTGTGAGGCTTGCTAGTGCAATGCTGTGTTTTTTTGTGCACCAGCATCCAACTTTCTCCTTGGTAGAGAGTTAGGATGAAATAAGAGAAGAAACTTTCTGTAGCATCTTGGGTGGGGACTGAAAGCTGATGTACTGACTGGTCCTAATACTGTTGTTTGTCTTGCTTTAGTATCAATAATGTGCTGTTTGCTTTCCAAACAAAGGACATGATCTGTCACTCAAAGAGTTTAAATATTCTCTGCAGCTTTGTGTAGTGTCTCTTGGACAGATGGGTGTTCACCCTGAGGGACAACCTGGTTGCCCAGTTGTGATTATCACAGTTGTTTGAAATTGCTCAGAGAAAAGAAAATCCTTATTCTTGAAGGAGGTGTGGAGTTCCTTATGTTTTTTGAGAATGAAAAGGCTTATAGATTTCTTTATACATGTGGAGTGAAATGGTAGGCATTTTCCTTGCTGAAGAGGTGTATGCACTTAGCATCCAACACCTCCTGTTTACTTGCAAATGCATGGAGAGCAGCCCCTATTTAAAAACCTTTACAATGTTTTGGCATCAGTGTTAAGAGTTCTTTAGCAGTCAGGTATACACAGTATGGCACTGGCCTCCTTGGGTGCTTAGCAGCTCTTCTCCATGCAGACAGACATTTGCCGGCAAGGAAATGAGACTCTGCCGAAATGTTTAGTTGCAGGTTTGTTTTGGTTTTGTTTTGTTTTCTTCCTGTTGTCGTTCTTATGCATTAGCATTACTTAGGTAATTATAGTGTGCTTGTTGGGAGCCTTGACAACCTAAACTGAGTTCTTTGTCAAAACCACAATGTTTCCCTTAATTAAGAGAGACTAGAAACAGCACCTGAATCCATTAATTAAATAGTCAAAGTTGATATCTACTTAGGATATATTAATGGGCAAAACACATTTCAGATTGAAGTACTGCCCACAGAAAATGAGTTTCTGTGAGGCTTTTTTTTTTGGTGGAGGAAAATAATCTGGTGGTTCTGCAACTGTCACACATGCACAGTTGTGCAGAATTCATGTGAGATCTTTCCAAATTCTATGGTGCTGAGAACAATAGCCACTATTTCTTCTTCAATGCTCTTCAGAGATGTTAAATAATCCCTGTGACAACCCTGTGAAGTGAGTATTGTAGTAGTTTTTTATAGATGGCAAAACAATTAATTGGCATTGTCTCCAGCTGTACTGAAAAAGTGGAATTTTCAAAGTGCCTGTGTCTTGGCCTGCTACTGAAATTTGTGGTTGTGTGATCAAGGGATGGGTGAGTGTTTCTTTTCACTGTTGCTTCTAGCTGTAGCTGTGCTGATTAAACCGTTTTGCAGATGTACTGGTTGTCAGCATGCAAGGCTAGGCCCTACATGTCCTTATAAAGGTTAAACTTATCATTTTCTAAATTATTCTTCCCATGTTACTGGCATCAGATCTTGGAGGAGAGATGTGCAGAACTGTTGGTTGTGCTGGTCTTTCTAAAGTTTGCTCATGTGTGAAAGTTTGGTTGCTCAGACTGACTTCAGAGCATAATTTTGCTCATTCATGGGTTGAGGTCCTGGTTGAACTCTTTCTTCTGGGCTCTTGCCAGGCTGCGCTTGCTCACAGTTACACATTGTGTTAAGGCTGGACTCCTAACTCCCTTCGATCTGAAAGGCCCGCGGACCCCACTGTTTTGTCTGCTGCGTGAACACTGCTGGTATCTGCAAGCCGAAGTCTGGATAACCAGGGCTCAAGTTGCCATTCAGATCAGACTAGTGTCACAGCTTTTCTGTGCAGCCCGGCCCTGGTTGCCGAGATATGTGTGTCTCTTCTCCACCAGCTCAGCCTGCTGCCCTTCCAGGAGTTATAAATGCCACAGCAGATGGCTTGGGGAGGCAGCGTCTGTAATTACTGTTGCAAGATTTGCCTAAGCTTGACTCTGCACAAAGAAGGCTTTTTTCCATGGAGATTCGAAGTTGTTGGTACTTCAAATGCAGGTTTGGGCTTTTCAGGGGAGCATGATGGTGGAAATATGTGCTTTATGCTCTGGTTCAAAACCACCAGCCTGTCTTTTCTCACACTTTTCAGTCTTTTCCTGCTGGGTCAGCTTTCAGGTTCCTGGTAAAAACACAGGTTCGACTGCTTTATGGACCCAAATTTTGATAATGGCTGATGCACCATTAACTAGAACAGCTTTTGATAAGGTAGGCTTTGGATAAAGGTAGATTTTAAAACCCATTAGCTTGACTGTTAGTCTTCCATGAGGTTTCAGTGCGAATGTTGTTTCTCCTCTTGGCTGAGCAGAGCTGCTCAGCTATATGGTTGATGCATGCATCTTTAATGCTTAATGTAAGTATTCATCTCCCAGTTGCAGTCGTGATTGATTGATTCAATGATATGCCACTCAGTTTGTACTTTTCCATGGGCTCCCTTGTTCCAAATGCCTTCCTGCAGTCTTGGACTCCCTACCAGCATGTCCGAGCTGAACTTCTCTTGCATCCATCTGATGTCTATGGCCTTTGGGTTATTAACCATATAGCTAACCTCCTCTTTAAGTTTGAATTGTGAGAGGGCTGAAACCAAGGGGAAAGAAAGAAATAATTCAGTTTTTGAGGTCAGTGAAGATGCTGTAACCCAGATAATCTGGGCCTGCTAAGCAATATAGTTTTTCCTTCTGGTAGTCATGACAGAAGGTGATCCCTTAGAGAGCTTCCTAGGGGTTCCTCACAGGGTTGGGGCTCCTCTCTTCCTAATGAGCATGAGGCTTTCACCTCTATTTCAAGGATTTTAATCTTCTTTAATATTTAAATTCACTTTGCATGTGATGTACCTTTGGCTAAAACTGTAAGGAGCAGTGGGAATTTGACCCCCACCTCCCCTCTCCAGTTCCAGGAAATAATCTTATCACTGAGGTCATGGAATTGAGGTGACTCTTGGTATTTTGTCTTTAGAGGTTTTTATCTTGTGTTTTGCTTTCCTGGCCAGCTCATGACAGTGGGACAGTGCCATGCCTTTCAGCAGTCTCTCCTCATAACTAACTCTTCCCAAATTTGTAACTGTACTTGTACTAGCACTGCAAGTAGGATGTTTACACAGTGTCTCTTAAGAATTGAGGTGGCTTAATCTGAAATATGATGCACTTTGAGTAACTCAGTTTGCTTTTTGTCATCTCGAGTTGAATTGGTTTTGATGGTGGAAACTGAACTGGCTAGCTTAATTCTCCAGCTGCATTTTTCCCCAACAACTTTCTGTGATGGTGTGAGACTTACTGCTGCCAAATGCTGCTGGAATTTTTTCAAGCTCAAGTACTCTCCAGAAAACACTCAACGAGCCCCCTTCCTTTGCTCCCTCTGAAAGGACTGAGTTTGCATTCATTTTCTAACAAGGTTACAGCAGGGTGTCTTAAGCTGAACTCCAAAGGCAGTGGCACTACTTCTACCTTGAGAAGTGCTTTGGCTGCAAATCACAAGGCGCTGGGAAGTTAGGCAGCAGCAAGGTCTCAATATGCTTGCCTTGGTCCTCTGCTCTTCACTGGATGACCTTTACTGGCCGCTGCTGAGGACATGTGGTGACATGGAATGGACCTTGGCCCTGACCTGGTACAGACATGCTTGTTTACTGCCTATGTCCTGCTCAGCCCTGCTCAGCCTTGCATTCCAAATGGAAACTTTGGTTAAAAATTATATTGCTTCAGCTTGCTTGTTGCTGCAGTAGCAGTGGCTGTGAATTGAGGACCATAACTTACTTCACAGGGAAGATTTTTGGAGCATATAGTCTTAGAAGAAAGATCTTTGTTAAACATGTATGTATGCTTATGCTCTTTGGTGTATACTGCTAGCAAGCTCTTCTGCATGCAGCTGTGCCTTGATAGTGCTTTTCTTTTTCTTCCCCCCCAAATTGACAAGCTTTTACTAGCAACTTACTAATAAGGAAATAAGCCTTAGTGGCTGAGAAGTTTCATTTTAGTGTGTGTACCACAGTTTTTATGGTATGTTCTAGTACTCTTTTGAGTTGTATACTGATTTTTCAGTAGCAATATCATGCTGGAGAAAGAAGGCTGACTGAAGTAGTGGTGGTATGACAGCGGATTTTAGGTAGTAGGTTGGGAAGCAGGCTTTGTAGTTTTCCAGAATTCAAAGGCATCGCTAGCTTTACTAGAAAAAACAACCAAGTTTCCTTGTTCTACTTTTTACCTGACAAACTGGTATTCACAGCGTTCTCTTAGTTATATGTCACAGTAAAAACCAGACAGCATTCATCACCACTGAAATAACAGGACCTGCTGTATTCAACCCACTAAGAGCCTTACCTCATTTAGGTAACATGCCTGCAACTTCCTCTACAGTAAATGAAAGTGATATAATCCTTTTCTTTTCACTCTTGCATTAGCTGTTTCTTCCCTGTCAATTTTTGAATGCCCTAAACCTTAAGCATTTTCTCCAAATGCAGCATTTCAGCATCTGTCAAGTAATCATATGATGTGTCTGGTTTGTAGGTTGAACCTTTGCCTTTCTTTACAGGCATTGCTGGTGTAAAGGGCACTTTATGTCCATCTGCACTATTCTTTTCTCATACCAATTCATAGACTCATAGAATGGTCTGGGTTGGAAAGGACCTCAGAAGGTCATCTAGTCCAACCCCCTCTGCAGTCAGCAGGAGTATCCTCAACTAGGTCAGGCTGCCCAGAGCCCTGTTGAACTTCATCTTGAATATCTCCAGGGATGGGGCCTTAGCTATCTCTCTGGGCAACCTGTTGCAGAGTTCCACTACCCTCATAGTAAAGAGTTCCTAACATCCAATCTAAATCTGCTCTTCTCTAGTTTGAAACCATTGCCCCTCATCCTATCACTGCAGGCCTATGTAAACAATCTCTCTCCATCCTTCTTGCAGGTACTGGAAGGCTGCTATTAGGTCTCCTCGGAGCTTTCATCTTCTCCAGGCTGAACACCCCAGCTGCCTCAGCCTGTGTTGTGAAAGGCCAAAATAGGCCTAATATGTGTCCTGGCTTGTCCAGGCATGATC
>WBNM01043321.1:0-77224 GCA_013399055.1 Ramphastos sulfuratus | reverse complement strand
CAGTGCAGAGTACAGGGGGAGAATGACCTCCCTGCTCCTGTGGCCACACTATACCTGATGCAGGCCAAGGATGCCATTGGCCTTCTTGGCCACCTGGGCACACCACTGGCTCATGTTTAGGCGGGTGTCAATCAGCACCCCCAGATCCCTTTCTGTTTGGCTGCTCTCCAGCCACTCCGACCCCAGCCTGTAGCTCTGCATGGGGTTGATATGGTCAGAGGTTGTAAAGAACATGCTCTACCTCAACTCATTTTGACTTGCCATGCTTTTGCCATGGTTAATTCTGCTTCAGACCATCTTTGCTGTGTAACAAGTGTTAATGCTTCAATCTTCTTTACCTGGAAACTTTGCTGTGTCTCAGTTTACCAGGGAGAGGCATTAAGTGCCTTCACGCAGTAGGCAAGAGTCATTGCTGAAAGTGGCCCAAAACCCGTAGCCAGCCTAGCGTGAACTGAAAGCAATAAGCTGCTCGTAGCTGGAGAGCCTGCTTAGAGAGTCCTCACCTCAGCCTACGCAGTGAGAGAGGGCAGGTTACTGTGAAAGCTGCAGGATATCATGTTTATCTGCACACCTGCAAACCTCCCTGTCAAGTCAGGAGCTCTGGAAAGCCCAAGAAGGGACCAAGATCAGGTCAGAGACCATGCCTGTACCCTGCCAGAGTCCTGGGGAAACTCTGAAAGCCTCCAATGGGGATCATAACGCCAACAGCACCCCTCCAAGTGTTTGAGTACTGTCTGGGACTATAGTGCAGTCCTGAAAATCTGGAGATGCTCTTTCGTGAGTAAATATTCTAAAAAGCCTCTTTGTAATTCAAGCTTTTGCTTTGGTTCTGTAGCTGACTGATTGTGCCTTCTGCCTTGGCAGGAAGGAGCCTCTCGAGTCCCCCTAGAGGGCAAGTGGCATATTGCACTGCAAGAATCTCCAGAAGCTCAAATTAATGTTTATATTTTGCTAGTTTTGCTTAACTGTTTAAATTGCCTATTTCCTATGTAAATACCCACAGCTGTGGGTTTGAACCTTATAAATAAATTTTCTGGTGAGATTAATATTAATGAACAATTTTCATAGTTATTAACAACCAGGTGAAAAATATTAATATTTATAATAATAATTTCATATTATCTCATCAGCCTGTCCTCATAGCAGTGGTGCTCCAGGCCCCTGATCATTTTCATGGCCCTCCCCTGGACTTGTTCCATCAGGTCCATGTCCTTCCTATATTGAGGGCTCCAAACATGGATTTAGTACTCCAGGTGAGGTCTCACCAGAGCGAAGTGGCAGAATTACCTCTCTAGATCTGCTGGCAACACATCTTTGGATGCAGCCCAGGATGTGATTTGCCTTTTGGGCTGCAAGTGTACACTGTCACCTCACACCCAGCTTCTCATCCATCAGCATCCCTAAGTCCTTTTCTGCATGGCTGCTATCACCTCAACCCCCAGTCTGTGTTGATAGTGAGGATTCTTCTTGCTAATGTGCAGGACCCTGCACTTACTCTTGTTGAACCTCATGAGGTTCACCTGGGCCCATGTCTAGTTCACAGCTTTCTTTTGGAATCACCTGTACTGGGAAGAGTTATCTAACTTGGCTTGCTGGGCCTGAGAAAGGCAGAGGATGTGTTTTTATGAGGGAAACAGGCAGAAACTTCACCACGCTTAGTGTTGCATTTGAAATTAACACTGGTTGCTTTCACACCCACTGCTGCTGCTACTGCAAAGGAGTGCATATCCATCGAGGACATGATTGTGTTTATAATGGTAGAGTGAAGACTTACTTTCCAGTGAAGAAACATCCAAAAAGAATATGGGCTTTTGGATTGCTTTAAGAAGCATTTCCTTAGTTGATTTATTTCAATAAAACTTTACCTAGATGGCTTTTTTTTAAATTGAATATTTAAGTTAGTTGAAAGTGGGCATTTTACTGTCTCTTTAATTTGCGCTGATATGTGATTTAGCATAATTATTTTTAAATGGCCTTTTTAAAAGTGGTGCTCTCATCCTTTTGACCTTCGTGGATCAAGAAAAAGTGGATTTAATTTGTTTTGAGAGAAACGTGTACTGCATCGCTGGTCTGTGGGAAGGAGGCATGTGGGATGGATGGGCTTGGTGAAAAATTGCTGGCTTTTAAAGTGATGGGTTCAGGCCAAGAAGCTTTAAAAGTGGTCTGAAGCGTACTGTGACATTAGCAAGCCCCCTTTCTGAACCTCATGAATTAATTTCTAAATATGAACCTTGCAGTGTTAACACAGATACTTTGGTTTTAGTGAGTGACTTACTTTCCTTTTTATTTATTTTCTTATTTCCCCGTGTTCCTCCAGCAGTCCTGTCCTTTTCTTGTTGTTAGGCAGTAGCTTTCCAGAGATCTGGGTCTCTAAAGAGGGAATGGAGCCATATTCTTGTGTGTTTAGGTTTCTGCCTGATCCAGCACGGGGAGCAGTGGAATAGCAGAGCACTCCTGGGTGGGAACATTTTGTCACAGGGCAGATAAAACTGTCTGCTTACCTCCTACCTAATTGGCTCTCTACTCCTGCCCAGTGCAGTAGGAATATCAACAGTGATAAACAAGTTGGCAGCATCTTCCCTAGTGGGATTGCAATTTAATCTGGAAGGGAGGAGTCTGTTTGCTGGTACTCTTAATCCTTCTCTTTGAGAAAGGTGAACCACAGGGGCCTCAAGTTTTGGTGATCTCATTGCCTACATTCATTGTGACTCTGTGGTTAGGCTGAAGTCTCTTTTTTAAGGCTATTCATTAACACTGCTAGACTAGCAGAATATCTAAGGGTAAAGAAAGCCCCAGGCTTATCTGTATTCCTACCAAATACCTGTCTTGATAATAACCTAGCATGTAGTGCTTCTGCTTAGCAGTGTGCAAACTTGACTGTCAATCAGTCTGGTTGCAAAAATCCCCCAACAAATCAAAAACAACCCAAACTCCAAACAAAAATGAACCCCAACAAACCAACTCCAAACCTTTCCCTTCTCTCTGACCCCCAGAAGAAAAAAGGGAGCACACTAGATGGGGATGCATGCACACTCATGCAAAACAGTCCTATGCAGCATGAGCTGGATTATGGCATGTAACTGAAGGCATCACCTTTTAAAAAACAACTACTTTTTTTCTGCAAACAAAGCTGTAAGAAAAATTTGAGTGAAAAAATTCACAAGGATTTCTAGAAAGCATTACTAAAAGGAAGGCTTACAGAGTGATGATTTGTCTATTCAGGGAGCACCTGAAAGCCTGCTGTGAGAGAGAGAAGGAACTACTCTTTGTGCCCGTTGCAGAGAGGACAAGAAGTGGCAGATTTAAGATGCAGAAGGGAGGCTGGAGAGTTTTGGAAAAAGCTTTCCGTTGCCAAACGGGACTTGTGAATTCTGTGTTCCTAGCAAGAACTCGAAAAGATCCTGGCAAATGCGTGTGGGAAGGGTTGGAGTTTGGTGCTCTTGCCCTGGGGACTGGAGTGCTGGATTCACGGTGGGAAATGTGCCCTTATGAGATGTGAGCAAGGGGCAGGGAGGAGCCAAAGAATGTAAGTTTTGGCTGTGCCTGCTTGTCCCTTCTGTTGTTCTGAAAAAAATAGATGGAAGTAGGGCAGAGGACAAGAAATTAGTGGTCATGATGAAGAGAAGCCCTTCAACTGCACAAACTGCAGTCTTATTTTGGTAGAGACTCATGCTCCAAGCCTGCTCTGCTCAAGGAGCCTCACGTGCTTAGAATTCCAGCGTGCTACAGTGCCGATCAATCTGTGTGTCAGATTGAATGACACCAGAAAGGATATTGGTGTATTTGCTTTTATGGCAAGGAGTCCTTTTAATTAGTGGCTACTTTGTATCTTCCTCTTTAAGCATGTTTAACATACTCAGTCTTGTGTTCCATGCAGCAGGTGGAGCAAGCCTTGAAGATGCTGACCTTAAATAGCAGCCTTGGAAATGGAACCTGAACCCAGCTAATGGAAAGACCATGGTGCCCATTCCTTTTTGGTTTGCTATTTTTCCAACCTTTCAGCTCTTAATGAATTTCTGTGGCACAGATTTAATTGCTGATGACCAGCCAAAGTACCTTAGGGTTACTCTGTCCAGGAGCAGTAACTAGCAGCAGTGTGCCGAGGGCACTAAACAAAAGCTGAAAGGCTGGTAAACTGCATTCAGAAGCAAGCTGATATGTGCCTGCAGAATTTAAATGAAATCACTGGTTCTCTCCACAACAGAGTACTCCCTGCCTTTTTGGTGTTACAGCCATTGCATGGAGCTGGTGGGTGTTGAAGTAGTTTTGCAGAATGATAAGCAATGAATTAAAATCTGAGTCAAGTTCCTGGCTCCCTGTACTGGAGAACGCTTCGCTAGCGAGTATTAAAGCTGAAGTACCAGCAAATGTATGGACTGTGATGGTCTGTCACTCAATATGAGCGGGAGAGAAATACCATCCAGCTTCCCGAATGCTTTCTTTTGTGCGTGGTATGCCTAAAATTGCTTGGCAGGACATATGGTCTTTGCATGTTGGTAAAACACAGGCGATCTAGGATGCACTACACAGGGAACTTTGTGTTCTTCAAGTTCTCTCCCCAGCAGTTGCCAGTGCCTAACCTTGGCAGTGCTGAGCTGTCATTGGCTGGGTCTGAAAAACTCATCAGAACTGTGTATGTCTTTAATATAAATGAGACACGATTTGCCTTCTTATGACCACGAGGAACTTCCTGTCACTGACTGTGGAGCGTGTGCCTAGGTAGGAGAGACAGAACCAAGATAAATTGAGCCTCTGTCGAATGACTCAGTAGCTGCTGGGGGAATTTGTAATCCACTGCGTTTTAAAATGCCATATGCTCTTACTAGGAGGAAGCCCTGCTGTGTTCCTGTTCTAATTCCAGAACAAAGTTAAATATGGGTTCTGTATGTTGGAAAAGTTTTGGATTATATTGTTTGATAAATGGACCCTGTATCTTGGAAGACTCCATCTTTTTGCAGAGAACGGAGTGTTTGGAGTTCACAAATCTGGTGTAATATGGAGAGAGTGTATAAAAAGCAGAAAGCCAGTACCTGCACTTCACAATACATGTTTGCTCTGGCTCAGCAGTGACTCCTCATTAGCTGTGTGCTTCTAAACCTGTAATTGTTACATAAATTAAAAACACTACACTGATACAGGTTGTCTCTGCAAAGGTGTATGACAGCAGCTGTGTTTAACAGGTTCTACCAGTTCCAAACACATAGAACTTGGCTAAAAAGTTTTTTTCCGGGGGCGGATTTTTTTCCCCATTGTATTTTTTTGCTTGAAGCTTAGCTTGCAGATCTCTAGAAGGCGGCAGATCTTGTTGGACAGGTGAATTTGTGCATCTCTAGTTTATCTTGATTTCTTCATAGAATCATAGAATGGTAAGGTTGGAAGGAGACCTCAAGGATCATCTAGTTCCAACCCCCTGACATAGGCAGGGACACCTCCCACTAGCACAGGTTACTCAAGGCCTCATCCAACTTGGTCTTGAACACCTCCAGGGAGGGAGCAGCCACAACCTCCCTGGACAACCTGTTCCAGTGCCTCACCACCCTCACTGTAAAGAATATCCTCCTAACATCTAGTCTAAATCTTCCCTCTGCCAGTTTAAACCCATTGCCCCTAGTCCTGTCATTGCAAGACCTTGTAAATAGTCCCTCCCCAGCCTTCCTGTAGGCCCCCTTCAGATACTGGAAGGCTACTATAAGGTCTCCTCGAAGCCTTCTCTTGCTCCAATTAGTTGTTCTTCACCTCCTCTTTCTTGTTTCTTCCCACTTATTGTGGGTTTTATCAGAGTTTTATGTGTTTTTTTGTTTTCCCCAAATTTTTGATTCAGTTGCCAAATTACAGTAATGAGCAGGTAGGTCTCATACTGCGTTTCATGATAGATGAAGTAATTGTACCAGCAATGCTTAATCTTAGTGCATTTCATTTTTATACTTCCAGTGGAATTAGATATTGTACCTCTAACCAATTTTCTTTTATGTTAGAAGTGGGAACGGGAGGGGAAGGAGGAGGAGAATGGAGTGGAAAGAGCCATTAACTGTTTCTGAGTTTTCTTGAATTTATGTTCGCATAAGCTGATCTGTCTTGGGTAGGGGCCGTGGTTCATCTCTCCTGAGTCCATCATGTAGGTAGCCAGCAGACCTGAATGTAACAGGTCCATGTTTTGCTCGATGGTTCAATGAGCTAAGCCTGCAAACTTTTGGTAAGGGGTCTGGGTTGAAGTAGAGGGTGTTGTAGGGGGTGATGTTGAGGGGGCTGTGCAGGTTCATCTGTTCAGCCTGTTGCTTTCCAGGTCTTTCTGTTGCCTGCCTTGCTCCAACTTCCTACAGCACATCTCTTCTGGCCTCACTCACTGCTTCCTGGGATCCCTTTTTCACATCCTGCATTTGCTGTTTGTCAATTTCTTTATTTCCTCTCCTGTGAACTCTTGGGGTTGTTTCTGCTGCCTTCCACCCCCATACCCTGCCAAAGTGCTTTTCACTGCTTTGTCAGAGCGTGAGGGGCTCAAACAGCTCTCTGGAGGGCTCTTGCAGGCATTTCAGAGCTGCTGCCCATTTTTTAGGGTGGCAATATCTCTCCTTTTTCTCAGGAGTCCTAGTTTCCTGCATCAGGTCTGGATGCAGTCCTAATTTATGTAGAGATCCTATCTTAAGAGTTATTCAGACAGCTTTGCACTTCTTGTGATGGAAGTGTTTCTGCATGTGGAGGGAGCCATGTAAGCTAAGAACCCTGGTTTGATTGGCCAGTTCTTGACTATAGCCTTTTTAGTTGTTTGAGAAGTTATTTTGGGAAGAAGAATGTAATCAGGTAAAAAATCATGCTTCAGCCAAGGCCGATTTGTTTTGTATGGGTATGTTTTGGTTGTTGAGCATCCCTCACAATGGCAGTTGGAAGAATGGAAGTGTTCAAACTAAGTTTTACTAGTGGTTTTTCCTGTTAGCAGTAATGGGCCTTCCTGGTTTCGTTTCAGGTTCCTGAATGCTAATTTCTGGGTTTTGTATTAAAGGTACTTTTGACAGACTAACAAAAACGCTTTGGCAAAAATAGTAAAGGCCAAAGGGGAGCAAGGCTGTTTCCTTCTGCCTTAGTGCTTTTTCTGGAGATCAGCTATGGCTCTGTTTTGATTTTGATCTATTTCATTCCTGGTATGAATTTGAAATGTCCAGGCCTGCCAGTGAGCAGAATAAACTTAATAAAAAATTTGAGTAAGGCAACGCGAATGACTTGGAGTCTTAAGCCATGCTTATGTCACCTTTGTTCATGGCATCATGGTGGTGATCTGATCAGTAATCTCAGTGGCCTTGGAGAACAGGGTAGCAGCTTTGTGCAGGTAGAAAATGCTTTCCAAAGTGTGTGTATCAGTTAATGTCTGTAGTTGAAGTTTTTGATGCCTAGAACTTGGGAGGTTGAGTTCATAATGTGTGCCCTTCCATATTGGAGCCTGATTTGTTTGTCTGGGTTTTTTGTTTGTTTATCTGGTTTCTTTGTTTTTAGTAAAAAGAGAAACTGGCATGATCTCTTGCAAAACAATAGTGGGAAAAGTGTTGTAAGTGACTTGATGTATTACAAAAGCTTAATCCCTTTATGGTGCTATCTTGTATTTGACTTTTGTGCAGCTCATCTTTTCGTATGTGCTCTTCCTCTCTTGATCAGTTCTCAAAAGTTTCTTCAGTTATTTGCTGGACTGATATAATGCAGAGTATTCCAAACACTCTGAGAAAGCACCTTTCTTGTTTGCATGCTGAAAAAATAATGTGGCAGGCCACCGAATGAAGGGACCGGACTGGTTCTAAACCTGGCTGTAATCTTCTCTGCTTTAATTAAATGCTGTAGACACAAGTGGGACAACCTGGGTATCTGAACATCTAATGTCATCTTAAGTGTTCTAGACTATTTGTTCTATCCTGGATAGGAGCACTTTGAAAGGGTATAGATCCCCTTATGGTCTGGTCTTGTATTTGCCAGTCCAGTGTGGATATTACGGATGTACCTTGGACACATCTAAAAATGGCACGTGGCACTTGTATTTAGAAACTTAGATCTCTTTTGTATGAATTTGTAAGAATTTCAAGGTAAACTTTCTCAGTCTGTTAAACTAGAAGCCTTCATAATGGATGGATTTTCCTTCAAACCTCAGTTGTCTTCAACTCCCTGCCTCAGTACTTTTCTGTATATTTAAAGCCAAAATGTTTAAGTGCCATTACACAATACACCAGTTGGTGTGTAGAATCAGGCTGAGATTATTTGACTGCTATGAAGATGTAATGTAATTGCTATAAAACTCTTTAAAATCACTCTAAATTGAAGATCTTTGAATAGCCTGTAATAAAGGAATGTTCCATGGATTCAACACTGCAAAAATGCAGAAATGTGAGTATATGAATAGTGCATCTTCACAGATAGATGGGTCTGCAAGTGCTGTAAACATTAATATTTTTATTGATAGAATTAATAGTTTTATTATGCATTAAATAGTTTCTAGAAAGCTGAGTGAAATAGTGTCTAATTGTTTGTCTTGGAAGGCTAATAGGCCTAAAACATGTCTGGGGTTGCCCCACCCTTCTGCTGATGGGGGAAGCAAGGGTGGGAGGAAAATAAATGCTTGGCTATTATGTCCCCTCCCAAAGTGATAAACAGGTACCCACAGGTGTTTAGGTACTTTTTAGTGTCTTGCCCAAATAAGGGTAAGCAAGCTCTGGTCTCACCTAATATGGTGAGCTTTACAAATGCCGTTCTGATTGGTGAATCTCTGTGGCCAAAGGAGACATTACATTCAGGCAAATAGTATAAATTGAGTTAAGTTGCAAGCAGTTGCCTCACTGCTCTCAGTTTGGATGTGTTCTGCTCTGCCTCGTGCTTCAGACCAGCTTAGCCCTGGTGTTTTGGGCTTGAACTACCTGGAAACTTAAGTGCCTCAAGATTTACCAGAAGACATTAAGTGCCTCACAATGTGGTGAGAAGTGGCACCAACATCTGCTCTCTGCATATCTGCAAGAGATCCTGCCTGCATCTGTGCAAACCTCTGTGCCAAGAGGAAGCAAAATCAGGTGAGAGATTGTCTGCCTCTTTCCCAGCATCCTGCTAGAGCCTGGGAAGATCTAGAATCCTCTCAATGGCTATCAAGACACCAAGCAGTTCCAACACTGCTGCAAAGGAGCCAGGGACTATCTCTGAATTCTGTGCCACCACCATGAGTAGAACAGACTTTCCCTAGGGCTCCAGGCTGCTTATTTGTAAGTGAGGCAGAGCCATTTTGTGCCTAAACCTTTTCCAATTTTCTGGTTCTCCTAAATTGCCCATAAGCATCCTTGTGAAGATTTTCCCAATCGAATTAGAACCCAAATTTAACTACTTTGTATATAGTTTGTGGGTGGGGCTTTTTGGAAATAAAATAACTACATATTTTATAATTCCTGCCTCATTAATTGCTCCAACTAAGTCATTGTTTGCCATCTTTCCTATTCTTGGCCTATGGTGTCATACCCATTGTGATGAAATAGCAGGCCTGTGCTTTGAAGAAAGTGAAATTAATAAGATAGTGGTTGGTATGGTGAAATTTTATTTTTTTTAACTTTATTTTCCCCTTGATTTCCCACTGTTCTTTACCATGGTACTTCCAAACTAATAAATACATTGGAACGCTGTGATAGCTTTGTAATACATCTTATGTTCTAAAGAAATGAAGTAAAACATCTCTGAGGGTTTTTTTCTTTGGAAAAAGAGAGAAATATTAAGGGCAAAGTAATTCCCTAGCTAAAAATTACTTGGATCTCTATGCTTTCCAGTCCTCCATTACTCACAAAAACACTGGAATGTATCACAGAATGTTAGGTGTTGGAAGGGACTTCTAGAGATCATCTAGTCCAACTCCTCTGCCAGAGCAGGATCCACTAGAGTAGGTCACACAGGAGCGCGTCCAGGTGGGCTTTGAATGTCTCCAGAGAAGGAGGCTCCACAGCCTGTCTGGGCAGCTTGTTCTACTGTTCTGTTACTCTCACAGTGAACATTTAAGTCCTCTTGATTTCAAGATTCCCATGTGCCCTTAATGAAGTTGCTTTTTGTTATCATCATTCATAAAGAGTATTTTGGACTTACATAAAGGGACTATAGTTGCAAAACCACTTTAAAAGAGAAAATATGACAACCATCTTGAGCTGTGGAAAGAATTATTAGTCTGAATATGAGTTATATTTGAAAGTTCAGCCTCTGGAAAGCAGTCATCAGTGGTGCAAATTTGGGCAAGATTAAAGGAATCTCTGAGTGTTGTCATTCTTGATGTCTGCATTTCCATGAGAAATTACAGTGATGCAAGTTAATTGGTCATTAAGCAATCACTTTTCATTAAGAGTCCTTGTATGTAGATATATATATGGAGATATATATATATATATATATATATAAAAGATCTATATCGATTTAGTTGTGTAGCATTTTGAGTAAGCACTTCATGTTTTAAATACTTTTCTAGGAGGGAAGCCATACAGTGGAAAGAGGGAAGGATTTTTTTAAAGTATATATTCCTTTTTTTTACTTTTTTTGGTATGTCCAAGAGAAATATTAGCATAGTTAGCTGTTTCTAAGCATCAAGAAATAGGCAGAGCTTTAAGCCTAGAAATGGATAATTGGAAACCTTCCATCCAGCTCAGTAACTCATGCCCATTTCTGTGGTAACCGGCATTTCAAATGATTTTTAACACAAGTTATTGCACTGCTGAAAATCAAACATCCTTTCCTTTGTAATTCATCAAGGGCTGGTTGCAGTTAATATATCTGATTGCAGAAGACATTAATTCTGTCCTTATTTTTACCTATTTTGCTTTGTGAAAAGTCAGCCAGCACTTTGTATGTGAGTTAAAATACATACTGTTCATCAGTGTGCACACTGCAAAGCAAAAAGCCTTATGACAGCATGTTATAACATTATAGTGAAATAAGCAAATGCTACTATGATTTGTATTTTCTAAATAGTCAAACTGTATTTGAGGATTGTAATTACATGCTTCTTTGTCACAAAGCAACATTGCAAACCAGTGCCTGTGGGGCTCAGTGTTTCTAGGGCTGAATGGAGCCTGGGTAGGAGGTGGCAGCAGAGACTGCAGCACTGTAGTTGGGGCTGGGCAGTGAATGGATTGTAAAGACAGGTCTGGCACCTGGCAAAATGCACTCATGAGAAATTGTAACCACTCCTTGCAACTGTAAAAAGCACTCAGTAAAAGAAATCTGCTCATACTGACTTGTGGTGGTCAGTAAAATTTGTTGAAGTCTATGACAGTATTTTTTGAATTGACCTGCTTGCATATGAGCAGTGCCAGGCTTGGCCTCAGAGATCTAGAGGACATTTGTATGTTTGCTTTACCTGTGCACTTTGCCCTGATTATGTGACTTTTCCAAATGGTATTTATATTTTAAGCAACATGAGATTGTGGCTGGATTATTGAAGGTGTGAGTGATGGCACGCATATAAGGGTCATTACATACTTGCTGTTCCCCTTCAGACATGCTCTGCACCAGTGTGGGCTGGTGCCAACCATTTTAGCAATGCCTTCCTAATCTTTTGACTTACTAATGGTGCATGTGGCTGGACACATCTGGCAGTAACAGGGTGTGCAAACGTGCAAGCATCTGACCAGCTGCCTCTCTGCTGGTAATGCAGTGGAGTGCTTTGTCTGCAAAAGAGCTCTGGGTTAAGACAAGCACGTGAACGTGGAGTTGGCTGTCCCTTTGAGGCACTGAACCTAAGCAGTACAGGCTGAAGTCTCATGAGCTATGTGAGGTTCAGGCATAGGTGAAATTAAGGAGACTCCTCCTCTGGCTGTACCTGGAGGCTCTGACCCTGTCTGGATGGCTCCCCTGATCTTGGAGCAGGAGCCCTTGTAATAGTATCAGCAGCACTTGCGGATCTCTCTGCGTGCCCAAGCCTGCCTACTCAGCAGCTCCAGGTCTGTGATGCTGCAGAATTACCTTTTATGTGGCAACCTTATTTCTCAGTTTTCTGAAGGTAGATTTGGATTTGATATCTTAAGGTGGTGATTGTGCTGAGGGGCAAGGTAAAGCCAGGAACTCATCAAAGTGTTAATGCCCCTAGAAGAGTGTATGAGGTCTTAATCCATTTATCTCTGAATACTCTATACTTGGGATGCTCTGTCAATGTGGAATTTTATTTTCCATGTGTCCGTAAATATTTTAACCTTTAATTATTAATATTATGTTATGATTTTTGTATTCTTGAGATGACAATCCTTTTTAAAATCTCTTGTCCCCTTAGGAGAAGTTGTCTTGATGTGCAAATTTCTGTCTCATGTGAGGTTAATAAGGAGGCAGCTTTTGCATCCTACAGTGTGTGGAAATAAACAAGTGTGATGAATGTAGAGAGACATCTAACTTTCTTCTTTTAATTAATCTTTTAGTTTTTAGTAGGGTAGAAATGCCTCTCTAGTTCCATTTTAGCCTCTTGTGTTGTTCGGGAAATAAGAATGAGAGGACCTAACTCTGCGCTTGCACTGACAACTAGGTGTGAAATCAGGCTTCTGGCATGTAGATACCATTGAGTCTTACAGAGCTTGGGGGCAGACAGTCTCACTGCAGTACCTAGGTCTGTCAAATTGAAATAAACATCTGGTGTCTCATTTGATTGTTCATTTCTCTCTTTTTCTTTTGCCCTTCTTTGAGTTTAGAAATTTTGTACAGAGAAAGAGAAAAAACCTAAAACCTGGCATGTTTGGACAATGCTAGCTAGTTTCTTACAGTCAAATGTGAAAATGTTTGTGTTTTGTGTGTTGTGGTGTTTTTTTCTTTGATTTTTAAAAACTTAAAAATCATGCTGTGAAATTAGCCTAAAAAGCAGTAGATAGATTAAGAAGAAATATTCTCTTTAACACAAGTAATGAAGCTCCCAGGAGCAGAGCAACTGGAAGCAGGGGGAAGGAAGTGCATGCAGAAGGAATAAATCCCTCTGTGACTGTGCTATTTAACGTGTCAAAGCCTTTCTGCATGGGGCATGAGTAAACTGCTGACTGTCCTTCATATTCAATAAGAACTATACCTCTTTCTCTGAATCATTCTGGAGTCATTCAAGTGTATCTATACATTAGCACGATCTGGTTTTAGTTTACTTTTTTCCTGTCTCTCCTGATACTTCCAGAGTGAACACGTTTGGGAAAATTTCATGCAGTGTGGGGATTACTGAGCTGATCCAGAGTAGTGTTCCATGAATTACAAAAAGACTATTTGGGATTGGTAGTGGGGGGAAGCATGTCTTCAAATGTCTATGCTTACTGGGGTTTTTTGGGGGGTTGTTTTTTTGTCTTCTATTTTTTGTGGTGGTCGTTCTTGTTTTGTTCTTTTTCCTGTTGGTTTTTTGAGTGGAAGAAGCTGTATGGATGAAACAAATGTAGGTGGAAGCAAAAGAGAATGTAACAAACCCATTTTTACCTCCCAAAGACTTTTAAGAGGGTTGTTTTCCCTGAGTTTATCTATGAAATTCTTGAGTTCGTGTGTGATGCTGCTTGCATTTTCTGCCTCAGTTGCAGAAAATGTGAACTTTAGTGGAGTGTTCTTCAATTTAGATGTTTTTGTTTGTGTGTGTTTTGCTAGCTCTGTTTTTTAGAGCAAAGATGGAGGTAAACTCAGATCTGATGAAGGAACTGATTCTTCCTCTGCCTCCCCCAGCAAGTTACCATCCCATGCCTAGCAAAGGTGAAAGAAAACATGCTGTGCTACCCTAAAGAAAGTTTCTTCCTGTGTTCCAAGAGGCTGATTGCTTTCATTGATAAAGCTGTAAGTGAAACCAACGAGCCTATTTTAAAACCTCTACAGCTAATGAATTGGTCAGTGCATTTTAATCTATCCTATATGTATTTTGCTGCCTCAGCTACCCTGACTACGAAGTTCAGAGTTTTACATCATTATGTGGCAAACACTTTGAATCTGGTTATTGTTATTTGATCATGTAGTTGTTACTTGAAGAAGCTGACAGAGAGCCCAGCTAGGTAGTCCCTTGCTTCCTGTGCTTTTGTGTATCTAAAGCTGGCGTCCTGGTGTCTCCTTTCCTTTTGCATAGCTTGGAATGCCTGCACATACCTGATCCCCTGTCCAGCTGGTGTCTAGGTAAAGCTTCACTGCTGTACATTGTCACAGAGCTTGAAACAGTGGAGTAAATAATAGCTGTGTTCATCAAGGCAGCATGCAAAGAAATACAATGGCTTTAAAAGAGCATCTACTTCCATGTTTCATTTGGACAAGGGAATGCTGCTTGTAAATATCTAAAGGGTGAGTGTCAGGAGGATGGCACCAGACTCTTCCCAGTGATATTCAGTGACAGGACAAAGGGGCAATGGACACAAACTGGAAGACAGGAGATTCCATGTAAACATAAGGCTTTGAGGGTGGCAGAGCACTGGAACAGGCTGCCCAGATAGGTCGTAGAGTATTTGTCTCTGGAGGCTTTCAAAACATGCCTGAAGGTGTTCCTGCATGGTTTACTGTAGGTGATCCTGCTCTAGCAGGGAATTCGCACTGATCTTCAGAGGTCCCCTCCAACCCTTACCACTCTATCATTCTTTGAAATGTAAGGATTTGTCATGTGGAAGACTCAGGCTGTGTGTGAGTGACTGGGGGTGTGGTTTAGGTCTAGTGTTTTTCTGGCTTATTGTCACGTAGCATCACATATTGTCACGTAGCATCAGGTATTGTCACGTGCCTACACAATGCAAGGACGGTTGGAGCACTACATGGCAAGCTGGAGCTGGGTATGCTTCTGCTTCTGTGGGGAAAGTAGTCTTTTTGGTCACCCAGATGAAAAGCAGTGAAAAACCCAGCAAGGTTCATACACAGGACTCAGTATTATTAAACTCTTGATAGACAGAATGTAATAGTTCTATTCGTACTATAATAGTAAGGCCCCGTTTGCTGTTCAAGCCTTATAATTTGCAAGGCTTCACATGTGTTGATTTCTCAATTTGCAGAGGTTGCACTGGAAGACATTTGAGGTGAGTTCTTTTTTTCTACCCTTCAATCTAACAATCAGACCAAGCCTGTTCTGGGGGAAAACCACAGCTTGCTGTGGAAAGGTCACTCACGTATTCAAATAACAGCGCCGAGGAAGAGAAAACCCTTTCAGAGCAGGTGTCCAGAGATGAAGTAGAAGATACCTGCCTGTCTCTTATTATACCTGTCATCACAGAAATCTGGTGAAGGAGTCTCCAGTTGCCAGCAGGAGAAAAAAGTTACGGTGAACAATAAATAAGAGGCCCACAGGGTGAGCACCCAAGGCATTATCTTTCACATAGACTGAAAACTCTTTTCTGCTGCGCAGAAAAAGAACAAATAAGTAAAGTAAAACTTCACTATGCCAATGATCAGACACATAGGAAGCACTAGGAAAACAGAAGAGATTCTGTTACTTTCTGTTCTGGATGAACTCATATTCTTACCTCTATGCTGGCAGAATGGAGAGCAGGTTTTATTTACTTTTCAAAGGAAAGATGGGATCTGCAAGTCTGGCATAGGAATACAAACCCACTTTTGTTCCTTAAAGTCTAAAATTGCTTGGTGAACTATCATCTCCGTGTATTGGAGCATGTGGATGTTCGTGGTTCTAATTTTTCATTGCATAATTCTTTGTGTTTTCATGGAGAGTAAGTATCAGTCCTGGAGGTGGGATATTATCAGGCATTGAAAGCATTGTAGGTGGGAAGACTGTAGTAGTGCAGCAGTAAACTGGTGTTTCTTTGAAAAGAAGAAACCTAGGAAATGCAGTTTTATTCCATGCCATGAGGCTTCTCTGTCCCATTCAGGCAGCTTGTAAAAAGGACATCAAAGCTGAAGCTGGCCTGTACCTTTTATTATGGGTGTACTATAACTGATCTGTGACTGGCTGAGGGATGGGAAGATGCTGCTCGGGCCTTTGTAACTGCAAAAAGCCAGTCAGAGAACAGTGTTTGGTAAATAAACTTCTTACAAGCCAGAGTACCTTGTGTGGTGAGTAAAGAATTTGGCTTGTGCATAACTGTTGAGGTTTTTTTAATTGTGGTGATAGATTTTCCTATGAAATACTGCTAATATAGCTTAGCTAAGGACTTGTTCCATATAAATATTTTTGTGCAGGTATGTATTAGTATTAATTTGTCATTAAAGTGGGATAATCTAGACCATGTCTGCCCAATGGCTTTGACCTACCTCTCTTTGAATCCACACACTTGGATGCTGGCTTGGTTTTGCAACATGACACCTGTGGGTGAGCTTCCAGTGGAGCTGAGGGGAGAGGACTGCCCTGCGTGGGGAATGCTTTGGGTTTTTTCTTCTGGGAAGGGAAATAGTCACTGGCTGGAGCGGGGGGGGGGGGGTCGATGGGGGAGCTCGATGGAAGAGACGGCGACAGGCTGGGCCCTGGGGGGGATCCTTCACCAAGGGAGGGATCAGGGCCACGAGCTGGACCCTGTGAAGCCTTCCTTCATGGGGGAAGACAGTCGCGGCCTGGACCTCTGTGGGGGCTTTCCTTGTTGGGGGGTATGGGGCCTTGGTCTGCTTCCTTGTGAGGCTTGCCCTGAGGGGAAAACAGGGCCATGGACTGGATGCCTGTGGGGTCTTCTCTAATGGGAAGCTGAGGCATAGGAAGCTTCATTTAAACATGAGGAGAAATTTTTCACAGTGAGGGTGACAGAAGACTGGAACAGGCTGCCCAGGGGAGTTGTGAAGTCTCCCTCTCTGGAGATCCTCAAAACCTGCCTGGACACGTTCCTGTGTGATCTGGTCTAGGTGATCCTGCTTTGGCAGGGGCATTGGACTGCATGAGCTGTCGAGGTCCCTTCCAGCCCCTAACATTCTGTGGTTCTATGAGCTGTGTGAGCTCTTCACTTACCTGCTCTTTGGTCTCTGTTCTCTGGGATCTACTTTCCAGTATACTGTAGGAAACTTTCCTAAGGGCACTAGATTTTTGCAAATATGAGGTCAAATACAGGTTCCTATGATTCTTCTGTCCTTTCCATTTCCATTTTTGGGTTGCTGTCAAACAGCAAGGTGAAACCATTACATGGTGACA
This sequence comes from Ramphastos sulfuratus, assembly GCA_013399055.1. Classification (NCBI taxonomy): domain Eukaryota; kingdom Metazoa; phylum Chordata; class Aves; order Piciformes; family Ramphastidae; genus Ramphastos; species Ramphastos sulfuratus. The sequence continues at coordinate 60,195 of WBNM01043321.1, read as the reverse complement.
CAATCTGAGAATCATTAAGATATTTCAGCTGCAGCATGTGTGGAATCGTTCAGCACATATGGGGTTGTGCAGCCTTGTTGCTGTTCAGTTGCTGTGGCTGCTTGGCTGATCCAGGTTGAGGAAGAAATTGAACTGCTGGTTTTGGATGCACTTACTTGCAGCTGCCTCTCCTGGAGCTCTTTTTGCATATGGAAATGAGCATGGCCTGATAGGAAGAGATAGCTGCACAGGGCAAGGGCAGCTGTTGATAGGAGCACAGGCTGAAGGTCAACTTGGAAATGCTGGTGCTGATCCAGGGGAGCTCTGCAAGGGTGCACACAGATATAATAGTTCCCTTCAGCCTGGGTTTCTCTGCAGCCATTGCTGTCTGGGAAATGCTGTGTATCACTGCTCCCAGTGTGTTGTTTCCCAGTACGGTATCTATTTTTGATGTAAAGAGCTGCTTTAGGGATATGCTGAAGGGCATCAGTGCAGCAGTGGCTCCAGGAGAGCCTTGGAGTCACTGATAAAGCCTTGAACCTTCCCCTTCCTAACCAGGCTTCCTGGTGTGTTTGTAGAGAATTTGCCTTAATGTTTTTGGAAATTCAATAACTACCAGAAGTCTGTGATGCCAGGAGTTCGCTTTCCAGCATCTTCATTAAAGAGGACTCCTTCTGCAGAAAGACATTTTTCCTGTGGTTGCTCTGGGCAGTGGCTTGCTTGCTATTCACTTAATTTCAGTGTTTTCCAGGCAGTGTTTTATCTAATGCAGGTGGCAGCCTGGAGGATTGTAGGGAAAGTGTTCATGGCAAGGCTTCCTTCTGTACTCTTGAGGGCTGCTTTTTTGGGGGGAAGGAAGGAGAGGTGGAAGTGTCGTTTAACAGAAGAGGTACGATAACTTCTGCAACATACTGCAGAAGCAGGAAGATGCTTCTGCAAATTGGAGCAAGTCCAGTGGACTGCATAGTGGTCCTACCTGGGGCTTTTTAAGGCTTTTATGAAGTAACATTAAACAGTTTAAGTTCATTTTACGGTTTTTAATCTTATGAAGGATTACTGAGTGAAGTTAATAGTATAGTCTTTAAGCCAGCGGGCTTAAAGTTGCTGCAAAAATTGTTCTCAAAAACTGGTACAGGTTTCATGAAATAGCAGATACAGATATGTCACAAGCTCATCACTTTTGATACAGTCCGTGAGAGGAGTGCACTGATGTGGGTTGCCCTTGATCTTTGGGCATGTGGTAGAGAATGTTTTCTGTCTTGTTGTTACTTGCATGTACAGTAACAAAAACCTTGGGCTTTGCCGTTACAGGATTTTGGAGTTGGAAATCCTGTGAATTTCTGAAGGGAACGTGCGCGTTCCTTGCGTGCCTTAGGATGTGCTTGGCCGAGGATGATGATTTTGACCACCAACTCTGCACCAAAATATTTTCCACACGATGGGCTGCTTCTGCATCAAATTCAGCAGCTGTTTTTTCATTTTGCTGTCTTCTGCAGCACTGTCTTCTGCCAAGTCTCTATTCTCTCCCTAAGGAGAATGCACACTGGTGAGCTGATTCATCACCCCAGTGATTAGTTGTGCTCAAGTTAGTCCTTTCCTCAAGCTTCAAAGTATTGTCCAAACATGAACAGGAATGGATGGTACTAAGGTATTAGTGTACAGCTGTGGTCAGGATTTATCCTCTGTGTTTCTGAAGGTCCTGTTATCCCACTTGGAGGTGGAGCCATTTCTGTCTCCTTTTGCAGACTTTTGCCAGATCTGCTTAGTTTGTTCCCTGCGTTGCTCTTTTTAATTCCTTTCATTCCTGCCTCCCAGTTTGGCTGTTTCCTGTTGTCTTCTACTTGAAACCCCAGAAAACAAGTTAACTACATGATAAAGAGATTTCCCCTTCCCCCCCCCCGCCCCCCTTTTCGTTCCGCAACTGTTTCTTCCCTCTTTGGGGAGCAAACACCAAGGTCCACTGGAGGATTTACATCTAGGTGATGATGACGTGAGTATGTGTGAGATCTGGTATCTCTCAAGATTTCAGTGGCTGATAAATACTCTCAGTTGGGAGGATAGGTCAGCATGCACATCTAGTGCAGAACCTGGGAAAGCACAGAAGTAGAACAAAACATTACTGAAAAAATATTCCAATTTCTAGAATTATTGATAAAGATTTGGGATTCCCTCTTCAGTTAAAATACTGCTTCTCACCTCTGTTTTGGAAAGTCCTTATCTCGTCATGTCTGGGTGAGCCTGGATGTGAAGAAGCATTCCTTCCATCCTTTGCCATGTCCTTTGTGTAGGATCTAGGTACTTGCCCCAGAATCATGGAGAACAGGAAGGATCAGGGCAGTGGATATCTGTGCACGTATGTAGTGGAGCCCTTGTTTGGGAGGGTGATGGCGGTTCATGGCAGGGTAGAAAGGGGGCACATAGGTTGATCAGCAAAGAACTTGGTGGTGTTCTTCAAAGGAGTGCTCTGATTGCTGTGGGACCCAAGAGGGCATTTCTGTGGGAAAAAAAGTCCAAAACCTGATCCTAATGACCAAAGCCCTTGTCATCCACTCTGCTTAGCTGATGGCTTTCTCCTTGAATTGTTTGGGACCAAACTTGGCCTTATGGACTTTATTATAGCAGCATCAGTCTAGCTGTGTAGAGCAGTCTCTCAAGTAGCAGTGGCTGCCTTGCTTGGCAGTGAATACCTAAGTGGAGTCCTACCCTTTCCTCAGACTGTTCATGTGGCTTGTGAATTAGCACAAAGCCCACCAAAGGAAGAAATAGAGAGTTGGGGCTCTTCAACCTGGAGAAGAGAAGGCTTCGAGGAGACCTTATAGTAGCCTTCCAGTATCTGAAGGGGACCTACAGGAAGGCTGGGGAGAGACTATTTACAAGGTCTTGCAATGACAGGACAAGGGGCAATGGGTTTAAACTGGCAGAGGAGAGATTTAGACTAGATGTTAGGAGGAAGTTCTTTCCAGTGAGGGTGGTGAGGCCTGGAACAGGTTGCCCAGGGACAGGTTGTGGCTGCTCCCTCCCTGGAGGTGTTCAAGGCCAGGTTGGAAGAGGCCTTGAGTGACCTGTACTAGTGGGAGGTGTCCCTGCCTATGGCAGGGGGTTGGAACTAGATGATCTTTGAGGTCCCTTCCAACCTTACCATTCCATGATTCTATGAAATAGGCTTCTACAGCGATTTATCCTGAGACAATGGGATTCAGATCCTGAGAAGCTGGTTAATACTGGTGCTGTGTTTGATAACCTCTGGGTTTTTTTAATGTCGTGTTTGGAGGAAGAGGGAAAATACACCCGTGTGGAACATTCAGGCTCAGGATATTGCTCAAACTGGAAATCAAAGGACTATATGGTGTGCTATTCTTTCCTTATCAGTTGGTCAAATAAAAAAATGCTAGTCTCTGGGGTTTTTTTTTTAGTGGTTGTAGTAAATATAACCACAAAAACAAAGGCCCATATATTGGATAAGGGAAGATTGAAAAGGCACCTGTTTATCAGGCACCTGAAGCAGAAGTTTATGTAAGGGCAAACAAAACCCCCAAGAGACAGAATTGCACTGCAGCATGGCACATAATTGTCATAATGCTTTTTTTAGCAGAAATTGTCTCTTCCCCACAGTGCCAGTGCTGGGCCTTGGCTGGGATTTTAGAGCTGCTCTGTGTGGATTTTCTGCTGTGGGGATGAGAATCTGTTTGCCAGGGGAGTCGTGGCTGGCAATGTCTGCATGAAGTGCAGTAGGAGCAGGCCAGGAGATCAGATTTCAGTTTTACTTGCTTTGTCCACTTACAGTTCCTTGAGTTTGAGTTAGCCTACTCCATAAACTGATCATCTTCCCTGTGTGTGTGCTGCAGAGTTCTCCAAAGGAAAGCTGTCCTACTAACCTCTGCTCTTTGGACTGTTGCTTCAGGAAGTGTCCGGTTGTCCTCTTCCCTGTTTTGCAGGGTTGATGTTAGCATGTTATCACCCTGTCAGTAGCGTAAGCCTCTCATGGGAGCAAGCTTTATTTCTCTTCTTGGGTATTTTTCACCATCAACTGTTCCAGGAGCCCTGCTGAAAGACCAGACTCTTGCCTTCCTGGGCATCATATTAACTGGGGAAGAAGACAAAAGTAAGAGCTTGCTTTGAAGTTTTGCAACTGCTTTTTTTTCTGGCCCTGGTGGAGAAGGTTGGTCCAGTAGGATGCCCATCCATCTTGAGACATGAAGTGACCAGCAGTGGGCACAGAGCTTAGGCACAGTCAAAGCCTTCTGCCATCAAATGGTACAGCATCTCTGCTGTCACCAAATGAAGTATTAGCAGTCCAGACCTTGTGCAAGAGTGGCTGTCATCTGTAAAGTCTCATGACCCTCAGTTCCTACTGCTGCTGGTAAGCTAATGTGGGGTGAGCAAGTCCAGTCTGTAGTTATGACTGAGGTTTCCAAAGCTATCTTCCAAACTGAGCAGGCACACAAACCTTTCATCTCCACATAGTGGGAGTTATTAACAAGATAACCTGGGCCTTTGTCCTCTGTGGATCTCCAGGCAGTGAGCAGTATTGATTCTAGCCTGGTTCCTGGCCAAGAGCTGCTGTTAAATAAACAAGGGAGGCAGCCTTCTGTTAGTCCTGCTGGCTTTGGACCATGGAAGGCTTTTTCAGAGCATGGCCTCATATTTTGCCTTACTGAGATGGAATGTACTGGTTCTGCCTGCACAAAAGGTGAGATTCTAATATATCCAGTGCCCTTTGAGTCACAGGTGGGTCTGTGGACACGGGAGCTGAAATTACAGCTTCAGAAAGCCAGTTCAAAAAGTTGGAGCACCCAGCATGGCACTCATCTAGGACACATGGCAGAGGAAGACCACTGTGATCAGTGGTTGTTAGTAGACAGAATGGAACAGGAGAACAAAACTACATTCCATGGCTTACTAGTGTGTGAACATGTCTGTCCTGAATAAAAACCAAGAGCTTCTTGATGGACTCTGGATCTACTTAAGCTGTCCTTCCCATGTGTGCATGCTTGTGCATGTGTGTACTGTTCCTGGTGGCATTCAAATCAACCACCCTTTTTTGGCTTGTGACCAGCATTTTTGCTGGGTCTCCAACATTTTGGACCTTCCTTGTGTCCAGGTTTGTGACTGTGACTGCTGTCACGTTCCTTTGCGGAGACCTCATCTGACAGTGATTTGACACTCAGAAGAAGAGGAGTAGGCTTGAGGGGCAGTGCCTCTGTTTTGCCAGGGCACTGGCAGGCTTGGTAAGATCTGAATTAGCTGCTACCATCTCCAGGGAATAGATTGGTGAGGGAAGACAGTAATGCCTAGAATTTTTTGGATGAGGATAGCCAAAGAATGTACAAACCACACAGGTGTCCCATGTCCCAGTCATGCCTTTGGGAGATGAGGCCATAATTACTTCTATTAACATCAACTAGAAGGGCAGAGACTTACAGAGATCTGAGAACAGAAGTGTTGTTAGCCATCACTTGTGGTGGCTAGGCCCTGGCTGGGGACCAGATGCCCACCAGTGCTGCTCTATCACTCCTCTTCTTAGATAGGCAGGGGAGAGGGAAAATATAACCAAAGGCCTGTGAGTCAAGATAGAAGCAATTTAATAGGATGAAAAGCAAAAGCAAAGCTGTGTGCAGAAGAAGGAACACAAACAAACAAAGATGCTGTTCTGTACTTCCCATCAGCAGGTGATGTTCAGCCACTCCCCAGGAAGCAGGGCTTCAACACGAGAAGCCCCACACTTCCTTCTTTCACTTACCTTTTATGTCTAAGCTGACATCATATGGCATGGAATGCACTTTTGTTTGGGTCACCTGGCCCAGCTGTGTCCTCTCCCAAGGTCTTGCCCATCTATCAGCCTACTGTTGCAGGGGTAAATGTTGGAAAAGCACAGTCTTGGTGCTTGGCTCAGCAGCACTGCTGTGTTACCAACACCCAGCTACAGCACTGCAAAAGATGCTCTGGGGAGAATTGACTCCAGCTCAGCCAAACCAAATACATCACTATATGGAGCCTGTTGTGAGGCTATGTCTTTTTGTCCCAACTTAAATGCTTAGGTAGAAGCTATGTGAATTGGGGGTGTATGTGTCATCTATCACTGAGGCTGACCTGCCCTTCACTTCTGCACTGCTGTGCCTGCTGATGTCTGTGATTATGAGGTAGGAGCTCCGAATGAAGATTGAGGACTTTGGAGGACCTTCCATGTTGCCAGGCTCTCTGCCCATCTGGCCTTAAGCTGAACAAAAACCCTTAGCTGGGCTTGCTTTGAGTGTTTTCTTGAGGTCTCCCTCTTCTCTTTTCTCCTCATGCATGATTCTAACTAGCTTCCCCATGTTCATAAAGACAGGTTTCTACTGTGTAGTAGGAGCAGCAGGAGGAGATGAAAGGCAGCATAATCTGATAGACCCATTTTTGCTCTTCCTGTAAGGTACAGGTGAAGGTGAGTTCTGAACAGGATATCCTACCATGCGTGGCAATTACCTCTTCACTGTGGCCAGTGCTGTAGTACAGGGATCTGCCCTGCAGCTTTATCAAATTTGGAGCAGGAGGGGAGGGGAGAAGCAGAATGTGAAAAGGAAGGAAGGAAAACGGCTCCCTCAAAAATGTTGATCTCCTGGTGTGTTTTTTGCTGGCATGTGCTGAAGGTAGAGCTAGTTGGAAATGTGGTGGCCTTTGAGGGAGTCCTGTGAGTAACTGTTGTGCATCTGTTCTATGCCACAGAACAGCCCACCAGGATCAAGGGTTGACCTAGGCTTGTGTACTTTGGGGTTGTGCCATTACACTGAGAAGACCCTGACTGTGTCTTAATTCCTTTAGGTGGCTGTGTTAGCAGAATATGTTGTGTGCAGGTGTGCTTGGTCAGCAGGACTGAGCAAGATTCTTGTACAGGACAAGAAGTGGAGAGGTTCTTTCTGGTTTAGCTGCTATGAGCAACAGGAATCTCCTGCCCTTGTGGAATTGCTTTTGAAGGCGTGACAGCCTTCCCAGGCAGACTGCTGATGTTGTTTGGCTCTCTGCAGACCCAGGATCAGTGCACTGTATTTCAACTTGAACATTCTTTTTCCTCAGCATCAGGTGTAGAAAACAATGCATGTACTTGGGTTGGAATCAGAGGCGTTAATTCAGGAGGTTGCTGGTGTTGGCCATGAGGAAGAATAGATAAAGGGAAGTGTCCATTCTTTGATTGTCAGTGTTCCCTAATAGCAGTTCTGTGCAGGGTCTGGGAGTGGGAAGCATATCTTAAAGTATCTCTGGTGTAATGACCCTGTGGCCCCAGCTTGTCACAGGCCAGGTTTAGAGCGACATTCTATGTGGATCTCCTGATTTGGTTTAATCCAAAGGGAATCTGGCTTGTGCACATGAAAATCACTCTGTGGTCCAACCTAGGCATTCCCTTCAAAAGCAGACCAGTGCTGTGGATTCATGTGCTATTGCAGATAAACTGCCTACAGCTTCCCTGGTGCCTTTGATGTTGGCTATGGGTAGGGCTCAGTGGTATTGCTTTTTCCAGCTTCTCTTAGTAGGAGCAGGTGCTGAAGGTCTTGTTGCAGTCTTAATTCTTCTGAAAGAAGCTATTTTTGTAACTCATGTGCTCTTGAATGCAGCATGGCTGTCCTGAGAGTGACCTCCCAAGTTGTTTGTTATGTGTCCTTGTCAGCCTTGTGTTTGCAGCCCCTATTAAGGAACTGACTTATATCTGCAGGATGTCTGCACGGGTCTGCTCAGAGAAGCACATCAGACAGCTCTAGTGCTGAGAAGGGTATGAGTGCAGCTCTGTGTCTGTAATTACAAATGGGTTATACCTAGCTGCATATTGGTCTTTATATACACAAATTTTACGTAGTCAGTTTGATACCCAAATAGTAACAAATGCCCCAAACAGCTTGATTTGAGCTTTAAGCAGAACAGCAGAAGGATGGATTGCCAAAGACAGAACATGGTTCATTCACAATGCCTGTTTCTGTACAAAACTTTCTTGACATGCTTGTTATGGAACTTAACCTTTTTTTTTTTTTTTTTTCCAAAAAGAATTAACCAATTCATGAAATCACAGGATTACAGGATGTTAGGTATTGGAAGGGACCCCCAGAGATCTTCGAGTCTAACTCCCCCTGCCAGAGCAGGATTATAATGAAATGTAGACAAATTGTCTAAAAAAAAAAAGTCATGCAAGCTCAGTGAATTTTAATCTAGGAAATAAGTTAGATATGCTTTCCCTTTTCTTACAGATGTTCTTCCCTTAATGCTTCTGTTTCTTTGCCTTGGGGTGCTTCACAATGATAAAAAAGCTAGGTTTTGGTAGTAGAGGAGGAGCTGGCAACAGTGAATTTTCTTTTTTTGTGAATTTATGTGGCTACAAGGAGAGGATTTATGAATTCGAACTGGATATTTTCTTGTGTTTCATTTCCTACAGAAGACTAAAATGAAATCACAGCTGCATGAGAAACATTTTAATAAGTAGGGAAAAAGACATTTCAGAACTGGATAGGAGAATTTAGGTGGGTTTACTTGGTTAAAAGCCTGCAGAGCAGCTTGTTTTAACATTGTGTAAAATTAACCTGAAGCCTTGATGTCTTCCATAGTGCAATAGTGATGCAGGGCAAGGTCTTCAAAGGCAAATATACAAGGGTCAACCTGAGATTGAGGTAACTGGAGCATGTATATTTTTAACATGGAAAGCCTATCAGTTTTTTTTTAAATCCATACCTTTCGGCATATTGCAGATACAGATGATTTGCACAATGTGAAAGCAGTAATAACCTGCTACTGACCAAACTTCTTAATCTGCTATCAGTACTCTGGAGCCTGTCAACTGTCTGTTATTTACCCTGGAAGAGCAGAGCTGTCAATTTGTAGGTCATGCTGATCGGAAAAATACTTGGAGGGTATGGCTGAGTGACGAGGCATGTCTGTTTTGTAGGTAGGGAAGACCTGGAAAGAAGATTAGAGTCCCTCAAGGTCACAGGAGAGAGAAGTTTCAGAAGTTTCATGTAAGTATTATCTTTCCCCAACTTTTACAGTTGTGATGAGTATGTTAAGAGATCCAGCATAATGCCAAAATCTAAAATAACTGTAGGTAGAGAAAAGGTATCTTTCTGGAGCAGGAAACTGAAATACTCTTAAGTTCAAAATACAAGTTTTCTTACCAATCTTGTTGATCTAGAACTCCATCTTAAGCTCCTTTATTTTCTTTCTTTTTTAATGAAAGGTTAATATAAATAGATGAAGCTTCATTGATGCAGTTCTGCATTTCATGTCTATCTGACATACCTCTTCCTACACAAATAAGCCACACCTTTGATAGTCTGGATCTTGTCCATGAAAATAAATCTTCAAGTAATTTGCATAAGGTCAGAGGCACACTGGAGTAGAGCAAATATACATTGGAGGTGGTGAGGTAGGAGTCTTCAGGGCAGGAAGATAACAGCTAAAAGGAAAGAATATAAGGAAGAGATAAGTAGTCTTTTGTAGTCCCATATTGCCTGAATACTTGTATGTCCTTCTGCTCCTACTTGAGATTTTGTTGAAGTGTGGTGTGTTCTGGAGGTGGGAGGTGGTAGATTTGTTTTGATTTGAACAAGTGTCTCAAAGTTTTTTTGAGGGGTTAATCAATTAGAAATATGTAAAGGAGGCAGTTTTTAATCAGGAGTCTCTGAAGTATTGCGTCTAGGCAGAATGCAAAATGATTATGCTGAGGAGTTTGCTTTCTGGGTTGCTTTGTTTGGGATTTGTTACTTTGGGTTTTTTTAAGCACCTCTGAAAACAAGGGAACATTCTTTGTGCACTCAGACTTGGATGGTCGAATGGGTGGTGTGATGTCCTTGTTGCAGTGCTCATGTGACTTCATAAAGTAGACTTTCTAGTAGAAGAGATTTTCTGGTAATGTTTCATCAGAGATCATGCTGCTTTTTTTTTTTTTGTAGATAGACATAAGTATAGAACTACTCAGGTGCTAAAAATAACCACTTGCATTGACGTCTACTTCATTTTTTCTTTCTTTTTAAATTTCCTTTAAAAGAGATCTTTTGGATTTAGCGGCGTGCTTCATATCAGTTCAGAATCATTTTGGCTGCACTGATTTTGAGGGAGAGAAGTCAGATGATCTTAGAAAATAGCTTATTATGGCTTGATTTTTTTTTTTTTTTTTTTTTTAAAGAGTGCAATGTGGTAATAAAGCAGATGCCAAGAAAGAGCCTTGATGTGGGTAATGGAATGAAAAGTTGGTTTAATTACTGCAGCTGTAGAAGCATTTGCAATCTCAGAGATTAAATGACTGCTCAGCTCTTGTGTTTTATTGGGGAAAAAATATAAGAAATACTAAATACCGCAGTCAAACTCTTAAGATACATAATGGATCTCAGTGAAAAGATGATCCTTTGATAGGAAAGCTAGTTGCACTGAATGGCTTCAGTTACAGTCTAGGATGTGATAATCCTGGCATCCTTTGAGATGTGAGATGAGGGAATGACAATCTTTCAAAAGATCTGTCATCTTAGAAACAGATTTCCTAGTGGGAGAATGATTTACTTGAAATGGATTTTGAAGTAATTCTCAATTTACAGGTCTACTGTGGCTGTGATTCCTTGCTTATAGTTGTCCAGTTGATTATGTTCTGAGTACTCCTTTGGGATGTGTGGTGTGAGAACAGCTGGTGAATCAGTTAGCACATTTAAGCAAGGTTCTACATGCCCTGTCACATAGAACTTTAAAAAAAAAAAGATTCACTGCTGCACTTCTTTGTTCACAAAGTGTGCACACGTTTTAGAGTGCAGGAACAGTGAGATCAGCCCATGCAAGTGTGTGCTACTGCACTCTGGCACTGTCAGAAGTGGATTGTGTGGTGCATGAAGACGAAGGGCTCAGGGCTTTTTGGCATCTCACAGATTGTGTAGTATGAGGCAGCTGCTGGTTTCTGGCATTTGGAGCAGGTCATTCTCATTGGGCATTTCAGGGCCATGACTGCGTGCTCCTTCCTAGACATAGCCTCCTCTTCTCCACCAGTGAGCTGGGAGCATTGCTGCGGCTGTTTCTCCCTTTGAACTTAGTAACAGGTCAGATGTAAATTGCAGGTTGAACATAAAAATAGCTGGCACCTGCTTCAGTCATGCTGGGCTGGGGTGAGCTGGGGCCCTGGTGCCACCGGTGCCAGTCCTAGAGCTAACTGGATTGAGAGCAGCCTCGTAAATTTTTCTCTGCCTATTACAGGTGGAGCAGCCCCAGCCACTGGGAGAAAAGTGGAGGAGAGCCTCTTGGCAGAGTTGTTGTCGGGACTCCTACAAAATTAATAAAACACCCATGCAATGTCAGCCTTTGGTCACAAGTATTTTCTGTCTCCTCAGCTGTGTGCTTTTCTATTTCACTTGTATTTTTTTTTCTCTGCTTTTAACTTCTAACAAAATGATTTGCTCTCTTACTATGTTTCACCAAGTCCAAGCTAGGGCAATATAAAGATAATGCATTCTTCCAGGAGTTACATTGTTATTTTAGATTACAACTGAGTCAAGCTTCGTCAGGCTTCTGGAAATATTATTATTTGTGTAGGATACAGTTTATTTAAAAATGTTTTAAGATAATATAAAGAAACTCTGATTGCGTAAACAAGGGGAAAACCTGTTAGTTCAAAGGTCCAGTGCACAGGTTCTCCTGGAGTAGATAAGCTAGGCTATCTCTGCCTCAGCTGTTAGACCTGTTGTAGATTGTTTTTATTTAATTATAGTTATTATTTTATTGTTAGCCATTGTTCCTTGGAAGGAAGTATGAATATCTGTAGCATCAATATGCATATCTATAATTTCTTTGACATCACAGCATGTTAGGGGTTGGAAAGGACCTCCAGAGATCATTGAGTCCAACTTCCCTGCCAGAGCAGGGCAATGTAATCTAGTGCAGGTCACACAGGAATTCATCCAGACAGGTCTTGAAAGTCTCCAGAGAAGGAGGGTCCACATCCTCTCAGGGGAGCCTGTTCCAGTGCTCCGTGACCCTTACAGTAAAGTTCTTCCTCAGGTTGAGGTGGATCTTCCTGTGCTGTAGTTTACATCCCTTGCCCCTTGTTCTGTCACAGGGCACAAGTGAGAAGAGCCTGTTCCTTCCTTCTTGACACCCAGCCCTCAGATATTTGTAAACATTTATTAAATCCCCTCTGAGTCGTCTTCTCCAAACTAAAAAGCCCTATCACCTCCTTCACTGCAAAATGGTTTCACCCATAACATTTTCTTTTTTTTTTTTTTTTCCCCTGAGGGTATAGGTTTATTTAACTGTTCTTTCCTTCTTTGTCTTACTGAATGAGATGCTATAGCAAATGTGGTTCATTTCATTGTTGCCTGCTCAGATCTTACCTGCAGCAGTTCAGAATTTTAAAGCTTTCTTTAAAAAAACTTTTCTTAATGTAGAATGCTAAGGGTTTTGAGCAGGGGGTAAACTTTTAATTAGTTCAGGTGCTGTATGGTAGACTTTATTTTAAAAATTACTGTTCTTGATCCTTTTAAGTTCACTTGCATTTCAGTTATGAATAGTGAATAAACAAAAATATGTGTAATTAGTTTAGCCTAACTAGAGGGAGTAAAATAAATACTGAGGAGGAAGATCCCTCAGCTACAAATAGCTTCCGTGCAGGTTTGTGCCTAGTGCGAGGTCATGGCCCTCTCCTAGCATTTGCTGGTGCTAGCACTGGTTGGTGCTTAGCAAACAACTTGGAAGCTTGAAGGATATCCAGCAACAAGGCAGAGGATATAGTTGGTAGCAGTGAGGGAGATGAGGGACAATGCTGGAGAATATTTTTAGACCAGCCTGCTTGACTTGTGATCTTGGTGGCAGTTTCTTGCTAAAAGGCACATAATAGGAACAGGGAAGGGATGTGTGGGGGTGATGAGCTTAAGGAAATACTGGGTCTGGCCTGCTGGGCACATAGAGGTTACTGAGAGTTTTAACCCCAGTGTGTCTAATGCTTCACCTACAAATTTTCATTTTGGAAGTGTAGAGATTTGAGGGCAATAAAAGAAAGGTATATTTTTGTCAAAGGGTTGCTGCAGTTCCCAAATCCCATGAGGTGACTCCTTTCTGTTAACTTTATCTGTGATTTCCTAAGAAAATTATTAATTTGGCATACCTGGAAAGTCTGCTTGGGGAAGATCAGAGCAACAAAGTTAATGACTGGTTGCTTCTCATTAGTGACAAATTACGAAGAATTGTGTTTGGGGATTTTTCTTTTTTTTGTTTTGTTTTGTTTTCCCCTGTCTGAAGGCCATTAAAAAGCTTACAGCTCTAAAAGCTATTCTATATATCTACTGCACAGTATCACAGTATAAGCAAGGTTGGAAGAGACCTCAAAGATCATCAAGTCCAACCCATTACCACAGACCTCGAGACTAGACCATGGCACCAAGTGCCATGTCCAAACACCAAAGAAAGTGCCAGAGTGCTGGGAGGGAAGTTTGCACAACTCCGTCTGTGAACTGGAGACTTCTTGGGAGTGCAGTGCAGAAATTCTCAGCCCCAGGGTTTGGGGCAGGGCACAAAATGAAGGGCCACCACAGTGAAAAGAAAGTGCCATTATAAAGGTCAGCCAGAGAAAATCATTGGAGGGTATTTGCAACTGTTTGTTGGCTTTTTTTTTTTTTTTTTTTTTTTTTAAGACTTGAAAAGTGAAAGAATGAGAGAAATCAAGTTTATCCCTTATTCTGGAGATCTGTGTAATTTTCTTTTCCCATGCTTGCTCCGCAGCAGGTTTTTCTTTATATTATTTAGGTGCTGAATACCGTACCTAACTATCCTTGTTTTTGTGAAGGCAGTCCTTTTTGTAGCTCTGTGTAGCAGAGTGGTGTTCTGGTGTGGCCATGAATGTTTTCCATAATGGGCATGTGCTTAGCAAAAGAATGTTTAAATGAGGGGGAAAAAAAAAAAATCATTACTCTGAACATGACAGACATGTTATATACTGCAGCAGGAAAAAGCTATGTTGATAATAATCACTTAGTAAAATGATCTGTGCCTTTTTTTTTCCAGAGCCTGCTTCTTCCCAGAAGCCAGTTTAGGCAGTTCTTTTATAAAGCACAGATGAGCTTGCATCAGTATTCGAAATTTATTCAGATTTCAAATTCCATTAATAAACTCAACTAAAACCCAAGCAAAACACAGAAACCTTGCCTGAGCCTACTCAAATTCCCCTCTTACACGTACTCTTTTATGCTGTTTTTTAATACAGGCCTTTAACTGGGGGTAAGTCAGGCAAAACTCAGAGGTAACTGGTCTCCAAGAAAGGGAAGATAAATTGCTATTAGATTTCATGGGAGTAAACCTCTCCGGACTGTAACTGGGGTGACACTTCTGACGACAGGGTACACTTATCTTGGTTCAAAAATGTTCTGCTCTAGTTGTTTGGGACAGCTGTGGCTTTTCCAGCTTATATAATTTCATATGGCCATGGTTTCCTTTCCTATATTTTGAAGCTAGGAGTGATTATGAAAGTTTTCCAACTAAGCACTATAGTGCTCTGCAGATACCTGAAATTAACTTTCCGAGTACTTATCCTGTTTCTGGTCTCGAGTATCAGAAGAATTGTAGCCTTTTTAACCAAGAATAGTTCAGCTTCTCAACCTTGGGTCAGGATTGTCTAGCAAATCTTACTGCATTGATCTTGGACATGGCTTGTTTTCCTCCAGATACTACCAACCACTGGCACTGCAGAAAGGCCCATATATGCATTCTTCAGCCCCAGAAGCTCACTGCTGGGAAGTTCTGATTTAGTTTGCTGCCTTTGAAAATAAATAAATAAATAAAAGAAATAGAGAATCACGATAAGAACTCACCTTCACTGTGAGTTTAAACACACTTGAGTTGTCGATTGAAGCAACGGACAAAAGTGCATTCTGGCGATGATGGATCCCTAGCAGAAGGCCAGGGTGGCCAAGAGGGGGCAGTAATGTTATAGGCTGCCACTGCTGAACCTACTGAAGTAGCTGTCAGAGCCCTGACTCCAATGAAGGTTACACATGGGGGTTCCATGTAACACAAACTGTCAATAAGTGAACAGTGAATTCTGCAGAGCTGTGAGGCCACAGATAACATTTGCCCACTTCATTCTTGCTTATCCGTTCTGCATCTTACAGACAGAAGCTCAAAGCGGAAGGGTTTGGTTACAAGTTTTAAAGGACAAATAAATTCTTTGTTTTCTGTAGAAGGCTAATTTCCATCTTGAAAAGGAAGTGTCTAGCACTGGTCCATCTAGGTCAGTAGTCTGGCTTCTAATGAATGCCTCACAAAAGGATTTACAGTCAACACAACAACTGGTATTTGCTCTGTCATGTCTCCTAATTTCCATTTAATTAATAATTCCAGGCCCTCTCTTTTCAGCCTATTTGCACCACCTCTAACAGTCATGACAAGGAGGTTCACAGTTCAGTCGCACATTATGTGGTGGAGGGGAAACACTTCTGATTGTTGTAAACTCTTCATAATTTATTGACACTTCTCTTACTTTTTCCTACTATGAGTGAATGCACTTTTAGAGTCAATAATTTCCAGTTGTCATTAGGGAATCATTTAGTTTCTGGGGGCTTTCAAAGAGATGGTGGTCAAAGTAGTAGGATGGTGGCAGGAAACAATTGCCTGATGCTATTCTGTTAGTATCGACATGATTCTGTAAGACATTCAGAGAGATTTGCCATGAAACTAGTTTTATGATCAAGAAAGAATGTTAACTTTTGGTTAAAAATACATTATCAAGCCTTGTTTGTTTGTTGTTTTGTTCTGCTATGCCACCATCAACACCAGGATTGGCCATTGGAATGGGCTGCCGTCGGAGGTGGTGGAGTCGCCATCGCTGGAGGTGTTTAAAGGTCTACTTAATTAGAAAGTGTTAGGTGATGGATTGGACTCGATGATCTTGAAGGTCTTTTCCGACCACATTAATTCTGTGATTCTGTGTGATTCTGTGACTGTCATTAGGGAATGGACTGAGCTGTGAGTCAAGCAAATAATCAGAAGATTCAAAGATAGTGATACTTCCTATGGTGAAGAAGACATCTGACCACAATACTATTTCACTAGTTTTAATACATTTTATTATTTTTTCTTAAAAAGACAAACAAGGAGAAAAAGGAGTGAAATGTTCCCCATATGAGATGATGCTGGAGACAGAGTTACACGTGTCCACTTTTGAGTCTTCTATGTCCTAAACATTGGAGCACTGAGAGTGTTTTCAGGGCTGTGCTATCAAAGTAGCTAATGGAAGCATGGTTTTGGGTGTAGCTGTATTCAATGTAAAATACTTTGCAAGAGAGAAACTGTAAGTGTGTGCACATGCATTTATTTAATTAAGGCACATTTTGGAAAAGGAAAATGTATGTGCTTAATTGTGACTCTCTTGTTGTCAATGTACTGCCTAAATCTGTTCAGTCTTGGAAGACATCAGAAAGCAATTTGATACAACTGGCAGTTTCCAGTTCATTGTTATATATACATATATATTTAATTTAATAACATTAGTAATGATAATAATGACGATAATAAAAAAATGGGGAAGATGAAGATCCTAAATGGGAAGAGCTTCTCTCTCTCTCTCTCTCTCTCTCTCTCTCTCTCTCTCTCTCTCTCTCTCTCTCTCTCTCTCTCTCTCTCTCTCTCTCTCTCTCTCTCTCTCTCTCTCTCTCTCTCTCTCTTTAGTGCTCAAGTACTTCTGAGCAGGCATCAGTACAATAGTGTCAGACCTGAACTTGCTTTTAAATCCTCTTCTGCTGTGCTTCAATATTGAACTAGAAATTGTTCTCTTACCAGTTGCAATGTTTCTAGGAGCTTTGACCTCAATTTTATCAGTTTTAGTAAAATGCCTGCATGAGAGATAGTGTATACTGGCAGTGAAAAGGCGAAGATCCCTTTTATAGGCTCTGAATTGTTCAAGAATTGCTTCAAGGGTGGAGAATTTTCTTGTTCCAAGTTGCAGCTTGGCTTGAGCGCTGCCATTTACTGAAGCACTGCTTCAGTTCTACAGATCTTTCTTGTGAGATAGTGGGCAGTAGGATGGCCTGCTGAGCCTTTTTAATGCACACTTTTCATTGATATAGTTGCATGTGAGGGTTTTAATGGAAACAAAATGATTAACATTGTTTTGAATTAGGAGCTATTTCTTTGCCTTTTAGGTGTGGGGGGATGATTATCCAAGCTATTTACACTTTCCACTACAAACCAACTTCCCCTACCTGTAAATCACACATCATGTACCACCTTCCTCCACCAGCACTATGGGCTGAACCAGCTACTCTTGGGAATGGTTTTATAGACCCTGCAATGAATTTAGTGTAATGGTTGAGTGTGAGATGATATTTTGAAAATTAATATAGTTTATTAATTTTGTTATTCAGAAACTCACTACCAGCCAGTATTTTTAATAATAATTGGTTCTTCACATGGTCATGAAAACATTATACAGAGGGAGATAAACAGGGAATCTAGAACACTGAAGAAACAACTAGCAACGATATAACAAACATGAGACTTAAAACTGGAAAGAGGTTCTTAGTTTCAGTTGCCCACCTGGGTATTCAAGAGGCTCCTCTCTGCTGCTAAGACAAAGATTCACTTAAGAAGTTACTGAATTTTGCTAAAGATTTGCTAAGAGGCTTTTAAGTGTTTACTCACTAAGTCGTCTCTCCAGATTTCTGGGGCTGCATTATAGTATCATACAGTACCCAAAGCATGTGGAGGGGTTGCTGTTGGTGGTTTCAATGCCATTAGAGCCTTTGGTGTTTTCCCAGGCTCTTTCTCAGGAAGCTGGGAGTCTACCACAGTCTCTGACCTGGTTTCTCTTGACTCCCGATTCAGCAGAAGACTCGCAGAGGGGCAGGCAGGATGCAGTGAGGCAGTAGCACAGAGAGCACATTGAGGCAAAAGCAGCAATGGCAGCAGCAGCCCATTGTGTTAGCTGCTCATCTCTTTTATTCACGCAACCTGAGTCTAATGGGCCTTTGGACATAGATTAGCCAATCAGGATGGCACTTTGCCAAGCTGGACCATATCAGGTGAAGCCAAGGCTTTTGGTTTCCTTTCCCGTGGTTGCTTCCCCCAGCACAGAATAAGGGGGAGCAGGGGAACATGTCTGGGCAAGCCAAGACATGTTCAGACCTACTTAGACCTACTATGACAGATAGATGAGGCAACTACAAGAATGCTTGAAGCTATATAAACCAAGTACTGTGTCATAATGTCCTTCTTATAACAAGGACCTATGACTATAAGTTTCTCTTAGGCTGTTCCAATAGCTGCCAGCCTAACCTTACTCATGGTGAGTTGATACCTCTGTGGTCTAGTATCAGCAGACATTTTTTAGCTCACGTGGTTTCTTCCTAGTGTTACAGGGAGCAAATACATCCTCTGTTACTCTCCTGCATCCCCCCACTGTGCATGACTGTTTTCATGTGGTGTACCAGTGCTGGAAATCTTCCATCGGGCTCCCATGTTTCTAGTGCCTTTTCTCTGAGCATGGGTAGACTGTCTCGTGCAGTATTCCAGATGGGATTTTAGGAGTTCCTCTTACTTACTTTCTTGTGCTGCTTTTCTCTTTGGAAATGATTCTCTGGATACAGCCAAGGACTGCACATGCATTTTTTTCAGAGCTGCATCTGAGTGGTGACTCTGGCATTTTGTGTAAGGATGGGCTAGCACATCCAGGCCCTTCTGCTCCAGACACTTTTGTATATGTGATTGTGCATTGTGTATTAGTGAGCTTCACCCCATTCTTATGGCTCTAGTCTTTAAGGCCATGGTGCCTATTGTATAACAACTCAATACACCTTCATGTTCAAATTGCTTCCCAACTTTGTCATCAGCTGCTATAATTACTTTTTTTTGTTGTTTTGTATACAAGCCATTAATCACTTAAAAATTAAGCAGAAGACTGATCATTTGGTTTTGTTTAGTGTTTTCATCAGTAGCTTCCAAGATGTCTGGAGCTCTTTCTTTCTATGCTGTCTGTTACCATGTCTTTTGGGCAGGATCTCTACCGTTGAGTCATTTCCACTACCAGTTTCCAACTCTGCATGTCTAATGTGATATCACATGGAAGGTTTGTTAAAAGTCCAGATAGCTGAGATTTATTTATATTTATTTTGACTAAACTCCCTACAGCAAACCTGTTGTGTCCTGGTCTCCTTGTAGCTTCACATCTTTATTCTTGTCAGTCTTTGCTGAAATTTTAAGTTCTGTTGGTGAGCTGTGTAGCTTTTTATGCAGCAAGGCAAACCAGGTCATAAGAATACTGGCACTGAAGTCTCAAAATGAAGCTATATCTTCTGCCTGTATAGAGGTAGTTCTCTGTTGGTTTGAATATAGTTGATTTCTAATTGAATGTTGAGTAACGGCATGTGTTTTTATAGAATGGTTTAGGTTGGAAGGGACCTCAAAGATCATCCAGTTCCAACCCCCCACCATAGGCAGGGACACCTCCCACTAGAACAGGTCGCTTAAGGCATCCTCCAACCTGGCCTTGAACGCCTCAGGGGAGGGAGCATCCACAACCTGTTCTAGTGTCTCACCACCCTCACTGGAAAGAACTTCTTCCCAACATCTAGTTTGAATCTCCCCTCTGCCAGTTTAAACCCATTACTCCTCATCCTGTCATTACAAGACCTTGTAAATAGTCCCTCCCCAGGCCCCTTCAGATACTGGAAGGCTACTATAAGGTCTCCTCGAAGCCTTCTCTTCTCCAGGCTGCAGAGCCTCAACTCTTGTAGCCTGTCCTCATAGCAGAGGTGCTCCAACCCTCTGATCGCCTCTGGACCCGCTCCAACACTTCCAAGTCCTTCCTGTGCTGGGGGCTCCAGAACTGTACACAGTACTTCAGATGGAGTCTGACAAGAGCAGAGCGAAGGGACAGAATCACCTCCCTTGCCCTGCTGGCCACACTGCTCTTGATGCAGCCCAGCACAGTTTTGAAGACAGTTGCAAAAAGTGGTGTGTGTTGCCTTTTTTTTTTTTTTAATGCTTGTTTGGACATATGTTTGCCTTCTCTCTAATGGCAGTGGTGGAAGATTATACCCTTTGTTCCAAAAAATCAGCAAGTGTGTTTTGACATAAAACTGGCCTTGGGCAAGGTGCCAACCCAGACGGACTGGCAGCTAGTGATGCCATTAATTGTATATGGGCACAAAGCTGAGCTAGATGGGTAATAGCTAGCTGAATGGCTAACCAGCATTTCCTACTATGGTCTGGTTTCAACAACATATTCACACAAATTTGTCAGAAGCAGGTTGGGTTTGAGGACTTTTTAAATGGTCTAGTATCCAGGGTAAGTGTTTATGGTGTGGTCTTCATTTCTGTTACTCTATTAACACCATCACAGGAGCCTTTAAGTGTCTGAACAATTCAATAGTGGCTACATCCTGTGGCAGATACCTGCTGGGCATTCTAATAGACATATATTTTCCTGTAGATATTGCATCAGGTTAAAGTAAGTTGTAAATTAAGTGATTTGTGTGAGAAGAGCATTTTTTTATTCTTTAGGCATTAAACTTTGCTAAAGGTACCAGTTGGTTAAACAAATGCTTTATGTTAGTTTCTGCGATGCATCTGACTTGTTGAACAGATGTTTGAGGAGTAATTTTTTTTTTCCTTCTTTTTTTTTCTTAGTTTTTAGGGAAAACAATAAAATAAATCTGAGGGGATGCAGGGGCGGGTGTGTGTTCCATTTTTAAACTTCAGTTCGTAGATCATTGCATGAAACTTTCATGGTGTAAGGCTTGTGAAATTAGATAACACGCTTTAAACAAGCTACCTCTGGGTAAAGTATATCTCTAATTACTGAGACTAAATTATGTGCAAAGTGAGCTTGTGTGAAGTAAATCTCCAGTTCAGTGATCTAAAATTAAATAATGATTGACTTAATTGCTTCAGGATCATAAAAATCACTCTTAATAAAATATAGGGATTAAGTGTGTGAGAGTGGATAATTGCTTCTGCTTCATTCTCTTTGACTTCTTTTACCCACAAACCTTGTCTTGATAGAAATACCTTTTGTTATGCTGATTAGTAAAGCTAGGAAAAATAGGCTAGTTCTTGGGTATGCAAGCCCTTTTTTCTCTTCTGAATAGAAGCTGCACTTTCACCATGAAATATAAGCTAAGAACACTTCTGGTAATTTCATAGATATGTGCCAGTTAGACCCTCTAAAAGCAATAGTAATTGGCACCCAGTGGAGCAGACCATGTAGTATTAGTATTAGGAAGAAGGATTAAATCAATTTTAATATTTTTTTTCCCCTAAAGACAAGAAAAATGAGTAAATTTAATAAGAATGGTTTCAGTTAAAGAATTTGTGACCTTGGTTAGCAGCTGTGTGTTGTTTGCATTGTATTTTGCTTCTTAAAAAAATATATATTTACCTTCTTCCATTGAAGAATGTCTTTTTTGCTTATAGGCAAATGAGAAAGCAAATCACTTGAAACATAAACAGTGGTTCTTCCCTGGAGGGAGGAGATGGGGATTCTCCTGTCGCTCTGAGTGTTGCCAGGTGCCAGAAGTGGTCCCCAGTGGTGGTGGTAAGAAAGAAATCTTCCCCAATGTTTCTGTATTTGCGTTTTGTCTGTAGCAATAGGATGTTTTGGGGAAAAAGTGAAGCTGAAAATCCTGTTATTTTTGTGGACCTGTATGAATTACTGGGAGAGATGGCAAAAGTCTCTCACTCCTGAGAATTTTAATTTAGGGGTGAAACCAGTGCTTCACCATGTTGCTGGCTGTAGTGTTTGTTCCTGCTGTTTCATGTATGCACTATCTGTTTGTAATTGTTGCAGGAAAGGCTTAACAACAAATAAATCCTCCAGAGAACTCTGGAAGAGCTTAACTATCACTTCCACCCTTTAAATGTAGAAGGGGAACTGTGGCTATACAGTTCTTTGAGGACCTCCTTCACGGAACGCTTAGAAATCGCTGGAGTGCCAGCTCTGGAGTCACCTTAGGCTGCCTTTAATCCAAACATGCTTAAATTTTGTTCAGTGACCAGATGCGGATAGTCTATCCTACAACAAGGGACAGCAAAAGTAGAAAGCTGCTGAGACCCCACTGACATAGCAATAGGACAGAGTTTTTCCATGACAGGGTCTGAAAACACCACAGTGATGTTCATGTCAGATGTTAACATTTTAATGATGATCTCTGATACTTTGCCCCTTCATGGGCTATTAGTAGCTTTTTTTTTCTTTCTTTTTTTTTTTTTTTTTAATAGGAAAACAATCTAACATAGGTGATTTTGTGAAGTACCAGAGTGTCCCTTTAGTATCCTATAAGCTTTCAAGGTCTTTTACAGGACAAATAGTCTCCCACTAAACTTTTTTATTTCTTTTAAGATATTTATCGGCTGTAATTGACAGGCCAGTGTGTAGTGGGCCAGCCACAGCTTGTGTTTGGGGCATGTATTCTGACCCTGTGCAAATTTATGTTCCTTTTGAAGATCTACATTTTCCTGCTATAGATGAAGTTAAAATATTTATCCAAGATGATACTGGTGGGCAAATAACTGCTTTCTGTGAGCCTCAAAAATTCCTGGATCAAAATTTTGCTCACTGAATTAAGTTATTGTGACTGAGTCTGTTTAATGCTGTCTGTCTGCAGCTTTGATGGAAGGATGCTTTCAAAAATGATGCTGCAAAATGCTTTTCCTCAGGCTCATTCCTGTCAGTGTAAGAGCAATACCCCTGAAAACCACAAAAACCTGTT
This sequence comes from Ramphastos sulfuratus, assembly GCA_013399055.1. Taxonomy (NCBI): domain Eukaryota; kingdom Metazoa; phylum Chordata; class Aves; order Piciformes; family Ramphastidae; genus Ramphastos; species Ramphastos sulfuratus. Next base: position 37,534 of record WBNM01043321.1, on the reverse strand, counting down.
TTAACGAATTTGCTGTTTTGTAGTACATTTTTCAACTTAGATTGCTGCAATTTTTGCTTTCCTTGTGATGGTCTGAGAAGACTGACAGGATGACTATTGCTGAAAAACTAAAATAAGCTTCAGGGGCAGGATTTTATGAATTGTGCACAACTCTTGAATTTTCAAGCTCTGTTTCTGTTTTGAGTAGTGGTGGGACTAGGAGGAATGGAGAAAACTGGAAGTGGGTAGATTCAGATTGGGTGTTAGGAAGAAGTTCTTCACCATGAGGGTGATGAGACACTGGAACAGGTTGCTCAGGGAAGTAGTGGAAGCTCCATCCCTGGAAGCTTTTTAAGGCCAGGCTGGATGTGGCGCTGACCAACCTGATCTAGTGTGAGGTGTCCCGGCCCATGGTAGGGGGGTTGGAACTGGATGGTCTTTGAGGCCCCTTCCAGCCCTGACAGTTCTGTGATTCTGTGAGACTTCCTGTAGCCAGCCCCACAGGCTGCCAGTCCTGGTTTAGCCTGTGCCCCTCATTTGGTGTGCACTTGGGTGTCTTATCTCAGGTTGCTAGAACCTGCAGGGAGGAATAATCTGGAAACAAAATGTTCCGAATTAAGTGGATGGCCATACTGGATGTTGCATAGTTGGAATAACCCCATTAATAATTCCTTCAGCCTTCTTGATTGTTCAGATGAATCCTGAGCAGGTTGATAGTTGTTAATATGGAATAGAGAAATTTTACTGAGAGCTTTGCAGTGTCCCAGTGGATGCTTTTTCTGTGGAACAAATCTCTGCTTCATGAAACAAAGCAAAACTGGTACAAACAGGCATGAATTCAGGGTGAGAGAATGAATTACAGGGAGGAGAAATTATGGCAGCATTTGCCCTATCAGCCATCCCTTCCTGTTAAGGTTTATATGTAGGCAAAGAGGTTCTTTAGGTATCATCTGCTGCTATTCTCCTTATTGTTTCTTCACCTCACAGTTTTTATTCCTCACACTTGCCAGTGTTAAAATTTGTAAAAACTGTTGAAGATTCAGTTTTTGTGTCAACTTGGTGGCCACAAAGAGAGGGGGGGAAAAATTCTTAGCAAAGCACTTGTGGGTTATAAAGACCAAACAGGCTAGACCAAATGTCTCTCACAAGATTTGTCACGGCAATTAAAATTTCAAGAGTTTCCAGTAGTTCAAGCAAGAAAAAAATGTAAAGTACAATGTAAAACCAGTTCATTGTCTGCTTTCATGTTTAATTTACCAGTGTAGAGGCTGTGGTAGTGGGCTATTTTAAAGCCCATAAGACAGAGACCATTTCACTTGACAGACTAATGTTCTGAAAAGCTTGCTGTTAGACTGGTGCAGCGTGGATTTTTAGCTAGAAGTCAGTTTTGCACAGCATGCAAAAGTAATGCTCTCTCCTGTTTGTTTTTAGTAGCACACTGAGTTGGGACACTGGAAATGGGAAAGGGCTAGCTTTCCTTGGTGATTTAGAAACATTTGAGAAGGTCTAAGTGTATTGGGTAAGTTATAGCATGGAGTGCTGTTCTGCAGGTGAAAAGTGTTGCTCTGAATGCTCTCAGGATGGGGCAAGTGGTGTTTCAGTGTTCTTCTCTACCCTATCCTGTAACTACTTAGCCTGCAGAAGAGGTGGGCAAATCAGCTCTCATTATTGTGACTTACTCATAAGAAGAGAGCATGGTGACTGTAAAGTACTTTGGCTTTTGTGAAGCACTCAGTGTCTTCATCTTGGAAAACACTCAGACTGCATTCCACCAAGGTGTGCTTTCCAGAAAGCTTAGGGAAAGAGCAGCCTTGATGGATGATGCTGGCTACTCTTGTGCCTGGGACCCAGTGCTGCTCAATCCTGCTAGGGTGGTCACTGCTCTAGGCCAGCACAGGGACCACTTCTAGCTGGGAGGATCAGCTGCTGGAAATCAACGACCAAGGACCTGTAAACTGGATCTCCTAGAGATGTTTATTTTGAGAAGAAAAGAAAAAAACCCACAAACGAAAAGATCTTTATAAGAGGCTATAAGGTCATTTACTCTTTTATAATTGTTTTGAAATTGTCTGTGTTGCCATGGGAAAGAAAGTTTTTATTCAAGACCTTTGACTGTGTTTTCCAAAGGAGGAGAAAGTACAGATGGGAACATGGATGCTGTTGCAGTGTGTGTTTCACTACCATACTGTTATGCATTACCAGCAAGGGCAGTTTTGTGTTAAGGATTCATTTGCCCAGTCTCTGTGCCTGTATTTCCCTGTTTAAGAGAGCTTCCCTCTCCTGCTCTGTTGCAGTTTAATGGGACAAGTAATCTGATGGGCAAGAGACGCTGAGGAGTTGGAAATCATGCCATTGAATACATTTGTGGTTGGAAATGACTGGCAAACAAGAGACACTCCTCTGAAAACAGAACAACCTTGCTCCTGCTGTGATGTAAAGAGAAAAACAGTGACACAGTGCAGTGTGAGCTGGTGATGCGGCTGCTGTGGCAACTGCTAGTGCTAAACCATCCTAGAGAAGGGATGCACATCAGAGGTCACTGGGTGAACAGCACCCAGCAATTAGTGTAGGCTGCTCACCTGACTGCAGGACCTGGCTACAGTGGCTTGTTTTGCAGGTCCCTTCTGGATGGCTGTTGAGGCAGATAGTCCTTGCCTTAGTTTTGTGAGCTTTATGTTCAGTCAGCAATCATCTGGGTACTTTGGCTCTTTTGTTGCAAGAAGGGAGCAAAAGACTTAAGCATCTCCTCATCTGGTCCTTTTACTTGTTCTGAATGTATAGCAATGCCACTTGTTAGCTGTCATGTGTGCCCCTGAAGGAAAACACCTTCACTGTTTATGGCTGTGGGCCAATGTAGTGCTGGGATATTTGATAACATAAACCTACAGTCCAGTTGCAGGTATTACAGTGTTAAGGCTGCTCATCCCTTTGTGCTTATCACTAGTAGTTTTAGTTTGATTAGGTTAACTGTTCCCTGATACTTACCAGAATTATTTATTTGCTAAAAATTTCTGAAAAAACAAACAAACAAAACCAAATAAACAAAACAAAATCGAACTAACAGCCACCCAAAATCCAAACCAAAACCCAAACCACAAAAATCCCAATGCTTTAGCATAAGATTGTTGGTACAGATCTAGGATGAGTAATAATTCTACAAGCAAATGTCAGGACAAGCTGACCTTAAGCATGAGTTAAGAGTGAGCCTTCAGCAGTGCCTGAGACTAGGGACTTATGAATAGTCAGTCAAATGAGATATGGGATAAGCTCCTAGATTCCTGAAAGTAGTGAAACTGGCTACAGAAAAAAATACTTTCTTATTAATGCAGTGGAGTTTAAATTATTACAGGTATTTCCAAAATCTGACTTAAGATAAAGGGAATTTAAATAGAATGAATCAGAAAAAGTAATTCATGTTTAATGGACTTAAAAGTGAACAGCAAGAACTGCAGATTCAAGAACTAGTTATACATTGCTGAATAAATAGCATGAAGGTTCTCATATGTCTTGACTGGAGAACTATTGATTCCTTAATATTAGTTCTGATAATTAGACCAGGGTGCTTATTTGTTTATTTTAAATGAAGCTAGGCTGGCTGTTTGACTTACTGTCTATAAATGTGTTCTGTATTAACACATTGCATTGAACTCTGCAGGCAGTCTTTAGTATCCTTGAACATCTGATTTTTTTTTTTTTTTATTTGTTTTATTTTTTGTGTATAATTGCAGATGAGCTAAGGGTTGTTCTGGCAGATAAAAATGAATCATAAGAGCATAAATGCTGCTTCTCAAACCATTACTCTGCTTGACTGAGGAGCTTTTGAAGAGCAGTGGCAAGCTGGCAGCAGTGACACCCAGAATCTGGGTATGGCCCATGGTTTTGTGAATATGAGGCTTTGCTACAATGAACACCTTTTTACTAATTAGCATGTAAGTTTTTCAAGGATGGGGAGCAATTTTTGACTAGGTAGTCTTAATTATTCTGAAGTGCAATGAACTCCAAGACAAATGGGTACCTGTTTTTATACTATAATTTCACATTTCTTTCAGTGCTTTATAACTATGCTAGGTAATGGAAAACAGCCTTTCCTCCAGCTGTATCTGCAACAGATATGGAAATGATGCAGCAGAATGTACAGAGATGTAGAAATTTCCACACAGGCAGCTGCCCCCCTGACTTGGCTTAGATGATGATTATCAGTACCATGGCACCTGTAGGACCGAGAAAGTACAGCATCAGAATTATTTTAATGTTCTTTTGTGTAGGTCCAGTCAGAGTTAGTTTACAGGAGACAACAATAAAATCAGAGAGCATCTGTGGAAACTTGAGGTGCTTTTGCTGTCAGTTGCTGAGCAGTCCTCATGCAAAGAAGCTGTCTTAATTTTCTGGTACAAAGCAGGCATGTATTTCTGGTGGGCTAGTCCTTTGAAGGATCTCTGCACCCTTCAGTAAAAGGATATTTAGGTCATCTCCCTCTTAAACATTGTGTTAAAAGGCTACTGTTTGAAGCAGCTGAACAAATGAAACTGAATCATGACAATGCTAACCAGTCCTGGATTTCTGATCTTTGTTGGCAGAGTTTTTCAAAGACTTTGTGTTACCATAGAAGGATCCTCTGCTCTGCAGAATTCATAATGGTCTGAAATAAATAGGTAGGCTATAAAAGGTCTATGTAGCAATAGGACATCAAGCTACCCAGGAGACAGAAGATGCTAAGAAATGGAGAGAACCATAGGTGTTTCTATTCAGGTTTTTCTGTCATGTGGATTTTAAAATAGATGGGCTGTTTGCAGAGTGGCTGCTATTCAGTTTCCAGCTGAGTGGCCAACAACAACCAGAACTTCAATGTATGGACTTGCCACTTCTAAGTTTTGTTTATTTGTGTTGTTTTGTTTTGATTTTTGTTGTTGTTGTTGCTTGGGTTTTTTAATGGGTGGGATACTGTATGTGTAAAGTGTTGTTAGTTGTCATTTGTAAAGGTTTCACCATATACCGAAGGGCACATCTGTGTGCGTACCGTTCAGCTTTGCATTTAAAATGTGGTCATCAAATTTGTGGTGGTTTGTTTGGGTTTTTTTCTTGTTGTTTGGGGAAGAGGTTCCATTTACACTGAAAAGATCATCTAGTGTGTGGTTCCTGCCAGTATTGGTGTTCGGGTCAGAAGGGACTGGTGTAATCTTGTCTGAAAACACAGAACAAAAATCTGTGTCTGGCTTGTTTGGTTTTGCTACCAGTCTCCCTGATAGTCTTCTTTATCTTTTTTAGGAAGACACTTCCTTTTGTGTGTATGCAGAAAGAGATCTGACCACAGATCATCATAAATTCAGCCAAATAACAGCCTTGTGAAGTATTTGGTAGTAAAATCTTCCAAAAGCATGGTCCTTGTGTTTGGGTAGGAACATGCTGCTAACAGTAACTGAGGTAAAGGAAAGAGAATAAAAGCTGAATGCCATACAAGGAAGAAGAGGGGTGGTGTGGACCCCTGACACGCTCTACAGCTCTACCTCTCTGGCTTTCTAATCGTTTATGTTACGAATAGCAGACTGCTTGCAGCACTCTATGCAGCAGCATTGCACTGAATATCCTCTTTCTCCTCTTCCCTGGTACAATTTAGGTTACCGCTTCAGCTCACGTGAACTGACTAAGAAACTGTTCGGCATGTGTACCTGTTGTTTTCCAAGCCACTTTTTAACCTTTTATTCCTTCCTAACTGCAAAACAATGGGATTTTATCTGAAGCTGCCTTGGTGACAGTCAGCCGCACAGCAGAACACCTACCGCTTCCGCTTGTCTTATTTTTACTTCTTTCCCTGTCTCCCATGTGATAGAGATCTTCCAAACCTAGATATTTCAGAATGGTGACTTTTGTCTTCACTCCTCCACACAGCCCCTGCCTCCCTCCTGAGTGAAACCCCGGTGGAAACATAGACTTCCTATAAAAGAAAGTCTAGAAAAGGTGTCCTTTGTCCATGTGACAGATGTCAGCCTGGTGACAGTAGGCCGGTTGGTCTTTCTCATTTGTCACAGATCCATCAAGAAGGCTGGGGCTTATAAAGTTACAACTGAGTGGCATATATTCTGCTGCTCAGCTGTCTTTCTAAAACAGCCTTTCTCATTGCTGGTAAGCTGTGAGCAGTTAGCAATTTAGAGGCATGTTTGTAGAGAGGAATAATGCGAATGCTTTTCTGGTTGGCTTTTGGATTTAGTATAGCAGAGTATTTTCAGGGGAAAGCTTTCCTGCTGTCTTCATGTTTTGCAGCTGTGATTCTTACAGCGTGTGTCTGGCTCTGGTGTCATGTGGGGCCTTGACTTTGTGTTACTCGGTTACATAATAAAATAATAATGATAAAAGTAGCTTTTTCTTAACCTGGTAATTCAGATTGTGGTAGCAAACTCCAGAGCAGAAACACAAGTGGAGCCAGTGTGCCAAGTCTTGTGTCTCGGCCTCCTCTTGGGAGGATGTAAGAGGGTGGCTTTGCTACTGACAGCCCTGAGAGTCTGCATAGCCCTGCTGCTTCCTCTGCAGAGATGATCCTGCACAGCTCGACTATTGTGTTCAGGGCTGGGCCCCTCACAACAGGAAGGACATCAGGGTTCTGAAGCATGTTTAGACAAGGGCACTGAGGGTCTTGAAAGGCCTGGAGCACATGGCCTACAAGGAGTGTCTCAGGGAGCTGAGGTGGTTCGGTCTGGAGAAGAGGAGGCTAAGAGGAAACCTCATTGCTCTCTACAACTCCCTGAAGGGAGAGTAGAGCAAGGAGGGGGCATCCTCTTCTTGGTGGCAAGCAACAGGACCAGAGGAAATGGTTTCAGACTGTACCAGGGGAGGTTCAGGCTGAATGCAGGAAATACTTCACAGAGAGGGTTCTCAAACATTAGAATGGTCTGCCCAGGGCAGTGGTGGAGTCACCATACCTTGAGGTGTTTAAGCAGTGTGTGGACCTGGCGCTTAGGGATATAGTTTAGTGTTGACCCTTCAGTGCTGGGTCGAGGGTTGGACTGGATAATCTCTGAAGTATCTTCCAACCAGATGTTTTCTGTGATATTGTGGGTGCAATCATAGAATAAATTATATTGTTCCTTTTTCAGAAGGCAGTGTTTTAGACCCGAAATTTAAAGCACCTTAGCAGTTCTCAAAAGACAGACTTTCAATTCTTCCCAATTAGTATGCCATACTTCAGAGAAAAGCTTTGCACCGGGGTAGGGGCTTCTAGGCATGCAGACAGTGTTTGCTGAGGCTTCATTTAGCAGCAGGTGGAAGCTGCTTCTTGTTCAGCCACAGCACATTTGCATGTTGACAGATATCTCTTTGTTTCTTATAAAATAATCAACCCTCAAACATTTCATTTGCATAGGTTTCCATCCAGCAAGCAAAGCACACTATTCTTCTTGTAACACTTATCTCAGGTGATCACAGATCTGACATTTTTGTTTATCCTTTATTTTGCATCCCAAGTCAGGAAATTCTGTCACAATGCATTTTCCAGATTCACACAATCTATCTAGGAGATGGGTCCCTAGGTTTCACAGCTTGGTGTGTAGATGCACTTACACTCCTGAAATTTCTTTTGTAGTTTATCTGAAAGCAAAGGATGGATTCCCACTTGCCTTGATATTCAACCACTTGGAGTGAAGAGGAGTGTTTTGTGTAGATGAGTAGACTCTACTCAGGTTTTTCTTACTCATCAGAGACTAAGCTTGGCAACATTATACAATTAATATTGATTTATTTTATACAATACAAAAGGCCTCTAACTCAAATAAATTTGTAGTAGTAAGGCTTCTGTTAGAGAAGACCTTTTCCATTTGTTATATAAGGGCTGGTTTTATAGAATTACTCTTTGAATACCAGCACTGTGATTTCAGAATTGCTTTTATAACAGAAATAACAAGTAAGCCTTGCTCCAAATATAGGCAATTGTTGCAATATCCTTTTTTTTTTTTTTTAGGTGAAACCTCTTGATAATAGCTACTTTGGTTTTGTTTTTTATTTACAATATTCTGAGGCTGCCCTACACCCTGACTAGATGACCTTTAGAGTTCCCTTCCAGCCTAGACCATTCTGTGATTCTGTGGTATGCATTTTCTGTAACTCTGCACTGGAAAAATATTCATCAACAATCCTGGAAACAAGTCATCCAGCTTTACCATTGCAAGTGCCAGTTCACAGGATGCATGTGTGGAACCCTTAAACTACCACAGAGCTTAATTTAATACAACTTTATGTTTTATAACTGGGAACAGAAGCAGTGTGACTGGGAAGCAGAATAGTTGAAAATTCCTTTGGACCCCACAGAAACTGGTTATTCCTAAGGAAGGAGTCTAGTTGCAAGCTGTCTCCTTCCCTGTACTGGTTTGAGCTAGAACAGAGCCAATTCTCCATGTAGAGATTTTAATTTTCTAAGTAACTGCACTTTGAAGTTTTCACAGCATATTTTTCAGTGTCTGCTTCTAGAAGCAGAAAAGAATGCTTGATGTTTACACTCACCAACAAGGGTTGGTATGCAAAAAGGGCTTGTGCTTGCACTGGCTTCTGTAGAAACCAAGGTCATTGGTAAATCTTACATACCATATTGGAGTGTCATAAGTGAAAGGGTTGTAAGTAAATAAAAAGACACTCTGTGCTGGGAGGAGGGGACAGAATGGGTGGCCTGAATCTGACTAATAAGGTATTGCATCCCATGTACTTCATCCTCAGTGTAAAGCAGAAGGATCACAACAGCCAAGCTGTCTTCTATGTTTGGTGTCTGAGCAGGACTCTGTTGTTCTGTCTTCAATCCTAATCTGTGCATTCCTGAATCTGATTCCCATGTCCTGCTAGTCCAGCCAGGGACATCCCCAGTGCCTGCCCTCCAGTGTCGGTGATATGATGATCACTGGAAGAGTTTTATATTGGTTTTGTATATTCTTCATTATTTTCTCCTGTACTGAGTTTGGTTGGTTGTTTTTTGGTTTGGTTTTTTTTTTTCTGTTGTTTTTTGGTTTGTTTTTTTTAATCATTGCTGTTTCAGTGAGGTTTTTATGTTTGGTTGGTTTTTTTTGTTCCAAACCCACAAGTATCTCTCTCTCTTATTCCCTTTCTCATACCCTTCTGGGAAGGAAGAGGCATTAACAGAGTGTCTGTCACCTGTCTTGTGGCCAACTCAACCCTAACACTTGATGTTTGTTCACCCAAGGGTGCTGAGAGAACTGTTGGAGGAGCTCACCAAGCCACTTTCTATCATTTACCAGCGTTCCTGGCTAAGCAACGAGGTCCCAGCTGACTCAAGATTGGTGAATGTAATGCCCATCTACAAGAAGGGCAGGAAGGACAACCCAGGGAACTGCAGGCCTGTCAGTTCTGACCTTGGTGCCAAGGAACATCATGGAGCAGTTTGTCCTGAGTGCTGTTATGCAGCATGTGCAGGACAACCAGGTTATTTGGCCCGGTCAGCATGGTTTTATGACGGGCAGGTCCTGTTTGACAAACCTCATCTTTTCCTGCAAGGTGACCCATTTAGTGTATGAGGGAAAGGCTGTGGGTGTTGTTTATCTGCACATCAGTAAGGCATTTGACACTGTCTCCCACAGCATCCTCCTGGAGAAACTGGCTGCACATGGTGTGGATGGGTGGATGCTTCACTGGATTAATAACTGGCAGACTGGCCAGGCACAGAGAATGGTGGTGAATAGAGTTACCATCTGGTAGCCTGTCACTAGTGGTGTTCCCCATGGCTCAGTTTTGGGGCCAGTCTTGCTTACTATCTTTACCAATGATCTGGATGATTGAGTGCATCCTCAGTAAGTTTGCAGACAATGTGAAATTGGGTGAGAGTGTTGATCTGCTTGAAGGTAGGAAGGCTGTGCAAAGGGATCTAGACAGAGTCAGTTGTTTGAAGTTTAACAAGGCCAAGTGCTGAGTCCTTCACTTGAGTCTCAACAATCCCATGCAATGCTTCAGGCTTGTGGCAGAGTGACTGGAAAGTTGTCCAGCAGAAAAGTACCTGGGAGTTCTGACTGACAGCCAGCTGAGAATGAGCCAGCAGTGTGCTCAGGTGGTCAAGGTGGCCAACAGCATTCTGGCATGTATCAGGAATACTGTTGCTAACAGGAGTAGGGAAAGATTTTTGANAGGACAACCCAGGGAACTGCAGGCCTGTCAGTTCTGACCTTGGTGCCAAGGAACATCATGGAGCAGTTTGTCCTGAGTGCTGTTATGCAGCATGTGCAGGACAACCAGGTTATTTGGCCCGGTCAGCATGGTTTTATGACGGGCAGGTCCTGTTTGACAAACCTCATCTTTTCCTGCAAGGTGACCCATTTAGTGTATGAGGGAAAGGCTGTGGGTGTTGTTTATCTGCACATCAGTAAGGCATTTGACACTGTCTCCCACAGCATCCTCCTGGAGAAACTGGCTGCACATGGTGTGGATGGGTGGATGCTTCACTGGATTAATAACTGGCAGACTGGCCAGGCACAGAGAATGGTGGTGAATAGAGTTACCATCTGGTAGCCTGTCACTAGTGGTGTTCCCCATGGCTCAGTTTTGGGGCCAGTCTTGCTTACTATCTTTACCAATGATCTGGATGATTGAGTGCATCCTCAGTAAGTTTGCAGACAATGTGAAATTGGGTGAGAGTGTTGATCTGCTTGAAGGTAGGAAGGCTGTGCAAAGGGATCTAGACAGAGTCAGTTGTTTGAAGTTTAACAAGGCCAAGTGCTGAGTCCTTCACTTGAGTCTCAACAATCCCATGCAATGCTTCAGGCTTGTGGCAGAGTGACTGGAAAGTTGTCCAGCAGAAAAGTACCTGGGAGTTCTGACTGACAGCCAGCTGAGAATGAGCCAGCAGTGTGCTCAGGTGGTCAAGGTGGCCAACAGCATTCTGGCATGTATCAGGAATACTGTTGCTAACAGGAGTAGGGAAAGATTTTTGACTCTGTACTCAACACTCAAATACGGTGTTCAGTTTTGGCCCCTCACTACAAGAAAGACATTGAGTTGCTGGAACATGTGTCCTTAGAAGGGCAACAAAGCTGGTGAAGGGCCTGGAGAACAAGTCTTGTGAGGACCAGCTCAGTAAGGAACTGGGACCTTACCACTCTCTACAACTACCTGAAAAGAGTTTGTAGTGAGGTGGGTGTTGGTTTCTTCTCCCTAGTATCAGGTGATAGAGTGAGAGAAATAGCCTGAAACTGCCATGGAGGTTTAGATTGGGTACTAGGAAAAAATTCTTTACTGGAAGAGTGATCAGGCATTGGAATACCTATGGGTAGGGTGTGGCCTCTGTTTCTTTGTTTCTGGGCTCTGATATGTCCTTGTTTGGAGTGTTCCTGCTGTGGCTCAGGCTTCCCAAAAACCCTGAATCTGGAATTGGGAGAAGAGAGCAAAATAATGTCATCATTAGTTGAATGGAGCTCNTGGGTGGATGCTTCACTGGATTAATAACTGGCAGACTGGCCAGGCACAGAGAATGGTGGTGAATAGAGTTACCATCTGGTAGCCTGTCACTAGTGGTGTTCCCCATGGCTCAGTTTTGGGGCCAGTCTTGCTTACTATCTTTACCAATGATCTGGATGATTGAGTGCATCCTCAGTAAGTTTGCAGACAATGTGAAATTGGGTGAGAGTGTTGATCTGCTTGAAGGTAGGAAGGCTGTGCAAAGGGATCTAGACAGAGTCAGTTGTTTGAAGTTTAACAAGGCCAAGTGCTGAGTCCTTCACTTGAGTCTCAACAATCCCATGCAATGCTTCAGGCTTGTGGCAGAGTGACTGGAAAGTTGTCCAGCAGAAAAGTACCTGGGAGTTCTGACTGACAGCCAGCTGAGAATGAGCCAGCAGTGTGCTCAGGTGGTCAAGGTGGCCAACAGCATTCTGGCATGTATCAGGAATACTGTTGCTAACAGGAGTAGGGAAAGATTTTTGACTCTGTACTCAACACTCAAATACGGTGTTCAGTTTTGGCCCCTCACTACAAGAAAGACATTGAGTTGCTGGAACATGTGTCCTTAGAAGGGCAACAAAGCTGGTGAAGGGCCTGGAGAACAAGTCTTGTGAGGACCAGCTCAGTAAGGAACTGGGACCTTACCACTCTCTACAACTACCTGAAAAGAGTTTGTAGTGAGGTGGGTGTTGGTTTCTTCTCCCTAGTATCAGGTGATAGAGTGAGAGAAATAGCCTGAAACTGCCATGGAGGTTTAGATTGGGTACTAGGAAAAAATTCTTTACTGGAAGAGTGATCAGGCATTGGAATACCTATGGGTAGGGTGTGGCCTCTGTTTCTTTGTTTCTGGGCTCTGATATGTCCTTGTTTGGAGTGTTCCTGCTGTGGCTCAGGCTTCCCAAAAACCCTGAATCTGGAATTGGGAGAAGAGAGCAAAATAATGTCATCATTAGTTGAATGGAGCTCTCACAGAGTCATAGAACAGTAGGGGTTGGAAGATCATCTAATCCAACCCACCTGCTGGAGCAGAATCACACAGTGTAAATCACACAAAAATATGCCCATGCAGGTTTTGAATGCTTCAGAGATGGAGACCCTACAGCCTCACTGGGCAGCCTGTTCTGGTGCTCTACCACCCTCAAAGTAGAGATTTTTTTTTTTCCTTTATGTTCACATGGAACCTCCTGTGTTCCAGCTTGCATCCATTGCCCCTTGTTCTGTCACTTCCAAGACCCACAGAGAAAGGGTAAGGATAATGGAGTCTCAAGTCCCACTCCAAGCAAAGCACCTGGGGTCCTACTCCCTAGCTGGTTGCAGAGTCTTTTTTCTTTAGTTCAAAGGTATCCCTTCATCAGACCGTGAAGGTGAGTGGTCCTTCTGCCCGGCAAGGACTACGTTTTAGAGGCAGACCAAATGCATTATCTGCCAGAATATTCTCTCAAACCTTCTGTTTGGTCTTCAGGGAGAAGAGACAGGGGGGGTGGGAGGTTCTTTTGTGTTTAAAATCTAGATTTTTATTTAAATATTTTGTCAGCTCTTAAAAGGAAAAAAAAAAAGTGTCAAGCAGCACTGTTGAACATCCGTCTCTGGCCACACAAGCGAATCCAGTTGATTGTAGCCTGGTAATTTGCTGTAAAGAGATTATTGGATTAGAGCAAAAGCTTGGTTTGTCAGCAACACCACCTGACAGTAATGTTTATTGAGAAGTATTACCTATTTTAAATATTAGCCTACTTATGCCCAGTCATATTTTCATTCTTGAGGTTAAGAGAGGCTTCTCTGGTTTGGTGTTTTAGGAAACCACTAAAGGGAAGGGACACTCAGCTGCTTTTCCTGCTACTGATCAGGCAGTTTTAGTAGCTGCAGTGCTTCCAGATTTACCTCGATGTGCTTTTGTCATCATAATCCCTCCTCCATGTCAAGACTGATTTGTTTTCCTAGCCAAGACTCTCATCGTCCATTTTTGCTGTTCCATTTCTCTTCCTTATTTTTCTTTTTGTTGTTGTTTTATTAATCAATAACAAATTGAGAAGATGTTGGTGGGCCAGTCGGGTATATGCTTGCTAGCTGGAATCTGTGCTACACTCATTGCACTGGCTTTAGCTTATTACTTATACTGGTAAGTTGGATTTTGTGCTGCAACTGTGGTGGTTCTTGTGCTTTTAAACGCTTTTATTGAGGTGGGGTGGAGGGTGGTGGTTCTTTTGAAGTGCTCTCAAAGGCTGATGTACTCCCTAATTTGTGGCTGGGGTATACATTCTCTGGTTTGTGCTGATGCCCTCTTTGTCGTGGGACTCAGTTTTGCTGCGTTTGAGGTTTTGTATGTTTTTATTCATCTCGAGAGTGTAGTGGCTGAGGGAGCTGTAGTATGTGGTGGGCGAGATGGTGACTGTCTTTCCAGTTTGTTGTGAGAACCTTTCAAAACTTCCTTTGCTGTTATTTCATGCTCTCAGTGATCGCATGATGGTCTCTCTAGGCACACAGCTGGGAAATTAGGCTACGCACAATGCATTAGGGTGTTTGCAGGGCATCCATGTCTTCAGTATTTCAAAACAAATGTTTCAGGCAGGCACAAGTTAAGGACTGCTATAGTTTTTCCCCCACCAGGAGCTCAGCAGGTTACTTTCTCTGGGGTCTAGGAGGGTGCTGGCATGGGGCAGTGAGGCTGGCAGTCCAGGTATCCTGGAGGAGCGTGTGGAAATGGGCTTGTGTGGGTTTGGGAAAGGTAGGAGCAATGCAGAGCTGCCCTAGATTTCTGGGCTGGCATTGTTTCTAAACATTTCTAAATGTGTCTGGGACTTTCAGCCAAGAGAAATCTTGAACTTCTTAGAGCTGCATCTGGAGCACATGGTAACTTTTATAAACCTGAGTGCAATCTGTTGACTAGTTGTAGTGGAAAAATTACATGTCCCTTCAGCTGTAAAAGCCTGATGGAGTTGTAATAAATATGACTGTGAGTGGAAAACTTTCCAAGGGCTGTGATGTAGCTGTGAACAAGTCTCCAGCATAATCAGTGGGTTCTTCTGTCTATTCATTAGGCAATGAAGAAACAAATAAATGAAAATCTATGAGGTGATGTTCTTAGCTTTTTTTTTCTTGCTGAGTGCTTCCTCCAGGCAGTTATCCTTGTACTATTTACAAGCTTACAGTCTTCCATGTGTGTATGTATTATATTAATGAATTTATTTACAATTAAACTTTACAGTTCATTTTACGTATCTGCAGAGACCTCGGCTATACACTGTGGCAGCTGAAATTAAAATGTGTGATTACTAACCTCTTTAGTCCTCAAAATGTTCAAGCAAATGTGCCAGGTGGTAGGTATATACATGAACACAGTGTAGTTTTTAAATGATTTTGCATATCTTGCCTCAAAATGCTCATTGGAGTGAAGTATCCATCTGATATCAGTGATGTTTTTGGCTGATGCAAGTATAAGTTTGTGTGTGTTATACATTGGCATAACATGTACACCTCTTTTGTAATTTTTTCCCCCACCCCACTTTGTTCACTCTTAAAATTCTTGACTTGAATCCAGGTCAGATCTGGTTTGCGGGAGAGATTACAATTCTGCACACAGCAGGAATTAGCTGGTATTAGATCAGATCTCCTCCTTCAACAACCTCAGTGTTCAGGAGAAAATTAATGACATCACCTATTTGTTTGTGAAAAGAAAGCTCATTTAAACCTCTCTGATTAGATATGAATGCAAGTACCTCAGAGTGCCTTTTTTTACTTCAGTTTGTGGTTTTTTTTACTCTTTGTTAATGCTTGAAGAAAGCTGACTTAAATATTTTAGTTTATTTTTTTTAACATAAGTCTGTTCTGTAGGAAGTAACTAGAAAAACTATTTTTCTTTTTCTTTTTTCTTTCTTAAATGTTAGTTTGGCTGCTGCAATTACCTTAGAATATCCTCAGACAGAGCTAGGGTGATTGAGATCAGAGATTATCAGTTCAGCAGGGAATCAACTTTGCATATTGAGAGATTAACCTGTTTTTTTCTCTAATTCCATCTGTGATCTTTGCTTCTCCTAGATTGGAGCACCCTTATTAGCTTGCTGCACAGGACATATTTTGGTGCCTTTCAGGGCTAAATTTAGTTTGTACTTTCTAAGGAATTTGTCTAAGGAAGCAAAGGGTCTTTGTTCCTCTGGGGTTTGTGTGGCACACTGTGCAGGCCTGAGGCTGGCTCCTTAGCTGAGTAGCTGATGCAAGAACACTACAAAGCTCAGAAATGACCTAGGAAATGATGCATCAAGAAAAAAGCATTGTTCAGAAATTCGAAGGCTGATGCAAGGGACCACCACAGTAAGAGCCTCCTGAAATTGCAGACAACTGTATAAAAAATATTCCAGAGGGCTCGTGTGTCTCTAACATTCTATGGCTCCACACTTAGGCTTGTTCTCCTATCAGGTACCAGTGCCTCACAAGACACACTGCAGGGGGATGCAGTGTATAAACGGGTCACATAGTGAATAACTAAGGTCCACAGAGACTGTAAGAACATGAGACCTCACATTTTTTATTTCGAATCATTATTGCCTCAGGGAGTTTGTTTGGTGAAAGTCTCCCTGCAACATGAGACCCTAAAATAATTGTCCTCTTTCAGTAATTAACAAATTTCTTAGCACATAAATAATGGATCTATCATTGTGTGTGCTTGTCATCACTTAGTATACAGGATAAACTCATAAGAATCCTCCATTCTGGTTTTTTTGTGGGTTTCAGCTGGCTCATTCCAAGCTACAAAATGTTTGAAACAAATGGTTTGGGTTTTTTTGTTTGGGGTTTTTTTGTTTTGTGTTTTTTTTTTCCCCTTTCTTTTTACCATATTTCCAAATCTGCCTTCTAAGTTTTCAGCTTCTGGCCACCAAAGGAGCCCAAAATACTAACATGTTTAGTTTGATTACTTGGTATGTTTTATTACAACTTAAGGTGACTTAACTCAGTGATCACAGGATCATAGAATGTTAGGGGCTGGAAGGGATCTTGAAAGATCATCCAGTCCAACCTCCCTGCCAGAACAGGATCACCTAGACCAGATCACACAGGAACATGTCTAGGTGGGTTTTGAGTATCTCCAGAGATGGAGACTCCACAACGCCCCTGGGCAGCTTGTTCCAGTGTTCTGTCACACTCGCAGTGAAAATATTTTCCCTTATGTTTCTATGGAACTTCCTATGTCTCAGCTTCCACCCATTGCCACTTGTCCTGTCATTGGGCATCATCAAGCAGAGGCTGACTCCATCCTCCTGGCACTCACCCTTTACGTTTTTATAAAGATAATGAGGCCACCCCTCAGTCTCCCCTTCTCCAAGCTAAAAGAGTCCCAGCTCCCTCAGTCTCTCCTTATAAGGAAGATGTTCCACTCCTTTCATCATTTTTTGTGGCTCTGTGCTGGACTATTTGAAGCAGTTCCCTGTCCTTGAACTGAGGGGCCTAGAACTGGACACACTATTTCAGATGCAGCCTCACCAGGGCGGAGTAGAGGAGGGGAGGTGATCCTACCGTGTTCCTAGCTCTTGCCTTGTGGCTTGAGCAAGATGATATGTGGAAACACCTGAACTTGCCATGAGTGTTTTGATCTCAATAATGCACTTGGAGTTAAGAGCAAAATAATTCAGGCCACAAAGTTTTGACTGCTATTGTATTTTGTACTGCAATCATTTAGCATTTTTTGAGACAGATTGAGGGAACGTCTATGCTATGCTTGCATGTATATTTAAGCAGCTTTAATGAGCTCTATAATTTCATTGCCCATTTATCTTATTTGCTTATTGACTGTGGTTGTGCTTTGCTCTCTCGATTTCAGGTTTGAAGCAGCTGATTTCTCATGATGTCTATTTCTGTCTTCACTTGGATTTTTTTTTTTAATTTTTTTTTTTAGTATTTTCCATCATTTTATATTGTCTGTTATCTTAGGCATAGTAACCTGGAGGTTCCTCATTTGTATGTGCTGGAGGGGTGTAGATCATTACGTGCACACAATGAGGGCAGGTCATTTCGGTGTTGGTGGGGACCCCCATGTCACTGGCTCTGGGGATGGGTAAGTGCTCTGGGAAATAGTGCCATGTAAACACTGAAGTGGTGAAACAAACATGAGCTTTAAGCCCTGCTCTTGTCAAGTTGGTTTGTGTTTTTCTTCAGAGCAGGGCAGCAAAAGACTGCATGGTGACTGCTTATTAAAATTCTGGGTTTAGAGAAAGATTGAAAGAGATAAATAGGCAGAAACTGAGTAACCAGGTTGTCCCTTAACATTCCTGCATCAGCTCCTGAGCCCTGAGTGGAGCACCACTCTGCTGATGGGCCCTGCTGTCCGTGCTGGTTGAAGAGGAGACAGGGCCCTCTCGTGGGTGGGGAACACTTGAGATGGAGATCTAAAACATATATGTCCCATCTATCTTTGGTATGTTGTTAATATATCTAAATGCTACTCCACTTGACTGACGCTTCCTCAGAGTGGTGTGGGAGGGGAGTGTTATGTGTTGGCTGGCATGTTCTCTGCCAGGCCTGGGGAGCACAGCTGTCTGTGCCACCTTTTAAAGGGAAGCTGAGGAAGGACAGGCCCTCGCAGTTCAGTTTTCAGAGATCTCTACAGATATGACAGGATCTATTTCTATAGAATGTCTGCCTTTTGTGTCGTTTATCTGTGTGGAACATGCCCATGATCTGTCTGAAATACCATCACGTTCGTCTAAAAGCTGCTCTGTACTCTGCTGCTTTATTTAGGCAGCTTAAACTGAAGCACTGAGAAGATGTGTCCTACGTTGACTGGGTAGCTGTCTATGAGATAAGTGCCTAGAGATTAAAACAGCCAGTGTCTTAATAACACACTGATAGCACCAAACCACATGATTTTAAGAGTATGGAGTATTCAAGTAAATCACAAGTTTGCAGAGAAGCTGAAGCTTTGAGCAGTGTTCTGAATGTGGATTTCAGGGGGATTGTTTCTATGTTGTGGCTGCTGCTCATGGACCTGCAAACACAGAAATCTCTACTCTCTAAAAACTCATTACCTAAAAAATTTCTCGACCATGCCTGGTTGCACAAACCAGTTTATCCAGGCTAACATAGCATTGCTGTGTTTAAATTTGATGACTTGGAGAGGTTGAGCTCGACAGGTTTTTAGCCTGCTTTGATATAGAAGTACAATTTATCAGAGTTTAAATACATTTATCTGTGTCCCACTTATCAGTCATGTATTTTGAACCCAATGACAACCTTCCAGCCACACTTGACTGGCAGGTGTCAGCAAGAGTATCTCCAAAATAACTGGCATCCTACAAATTTCATGGAGGTAGCCAGGAAGAAGAGAAAGGGACTGTTAAGAGTCTTACCTTAAGCAAATGGTATGAAATCAGTTGAGTGTTCTTTGATATCTGTGTTTTTATGTGGATGTGAGCTTGTAAAAGCAGCCATCAACACTAAAATACTTGTAAGGAACCAGGCTAAATTCCTTTCTTCAGCAAGCTGTTTTCTAATGATGAATAGCTGGGTACTTCAGCTCTTTGCAACCAGAGCAATCGTTACACAAGAACTAACCAGAGATACAGAATCATAGAATAGTTTGGCTTGGAAGGAACCTCCAAAGGTCATCTAGTCAAATCCCCCTGCAGTGAGCAGGGACATCCTCCACTAGATCAGGCTGCCCAGACCCTTGTCAATCCTGACCTTGAATATCTTCAGGAATGGGGCCCTAATTACCTCCCCGGGCAATCTATTCCAGTATTATACATATTACTTTGAGCTGGAACTTAGGAGAAGCGTGGGATTTTTGAAGGCTGGAGGAAGGACTGGAAGAGCAGCTGTCAATACTGCACAGACTGTTTTTCACTCTTGAACACAAACCAAGTTGACCTCAGGGACTTACTGATTACACTGCAGTGGTTGCTCTGGCACAGACCTCTCTAGTGCAGAGAGGCAGACACTTGTTCCTGATTCACTGGGGGTCTGCAGCAATGCAGTTCCTTGGGTACTTAGTCTCCAGTGGTTGATTTGGGTGCTCTTTGTAAACAAATGACATCAGACTGTGATATGAAGGAGATGTGACTTAACACTTTGAAACTTGGAAAATATAGTGAGGGCAACCCATCATTTTAATGGTAGTGAGGTGTCGTGGGTTTAAAGAGACGACAGAGTGAAGCTCTCAAACGAATTGGAGAAAAAAAACAGAATTGTATTTTTGAAAGAGTGTTAGAGATAGAAGTTACAAAGCAGATACAGAATCCATAAGCATATCCCCTGAATTTTCCCCAACCCAAAACTAAATCTATCATCCCCAGTGCTCCAGTTCTCCCCCCCCCATGCCTCCGCCATCCAAGAGGCCTAAGCACAGCCTCTGGAGGCCCCAACCAGGCCTATCCTTACATGTTTATCCCGATAACGCAGCTCCTGCCCGGCGCAAGGCTGGAGGGGGAGGAAAGGAGAACAAGCTGGCCTTGCCCTGAGCTTATGAAGAGATAGCAGAATTGTGGGATTGAATAACAAAATCTTCAAGTCTCTAGAGGACTATTTTAACCCTATAGTCCCCAACCTGGGACATGAGGAGATGAATAAACGAATAGATGAATAAAACAAATGCTTTAAATAATACTTAAACTCGCACATTTCTGAGGAAGGATGAGCTTCATTAAAACCAAATCCTAGATTTGCAAAGCTGGTAGAAAGAAAAGTGAAACTCTGGCTGTTACCTGATAGGGTATGTCTGTACTGCAGCAATGATGTGATTAGTTTTAAAGAGGGGGTGAAATGCTTGTAAGAGTAGCCATGGCAACATAAAGCTTACTGCAGGCTGCAAAAACTACCTGGGAAGTGAAGTGAAAACTCAGAGAGTTTGGATTTAATTATTATTGCTCAAAGTGCATTGCCTGCCTTCCTGTAGAACTTTGGTTTGTAATATTTCAAGGAGGAAAGAGGTCTTAAACTGGTTTCCCATGGTCAAATAATGAGGTCCCAGCATCCTTTTTCTTGTATATGAAAATTGTAATTGCAGGCTTGTAGGCTTGTAATTTTACAGGTATTCCTTATTAAAATTTTAATAAATAAACAAATAAATAGAAGAATATAGTTGTGTGGGACTTCTAGAGCCAGTGAACCCTATGTTGCTGTTTCTCCCCAGTGCCCAAGGCCACATATCCCCATTGCTGATGACCAAAGGGGAGCAGTGGCACAAGCTGGGGCACAGCCCAACCCTCGCTCTGCTCACTTCTACTGCCATGGAGAGAAGGCCTCACGCAAGCCCTTTCCCAGGCCCTCCCCTCCCATCCACTGCATGCAGTCATGTTACCCAAATCACACTCGTGCACTGCCACCAGAGACAATGGTGCAGCACAGACGTGGGTGGCACCCTAGTTGCAAATGTCCCCACTATCCTACATGTAGAATAGAAATAAAATAGAAGCTAGGCCACTGCCTCACCCAAACAGCAGTTTGAGGCAGGTTTCAGCAGCACTTATTTCACAGCTAGGTTGGATTGTTCAGGCCTTTGTGACATTGGAGTTTGAAAATGTCCAGTGCTGAACCAGTGTTCATATGCTCTTAATACAGCTAGCAGTAGTATACATCAATGTCATCTTTTCATGTTTGGAAAGAGAGAAAGGAAGCCTTAGTGGGGAACAGGCTTTGCTGTTAATTCCTTTCAGAAGTTCTGGGAGTGTGAAAGGGTGGTGTTAGTCATACGTTTTTGATCTTCCTAACATTTGTTTGGGCTCTTTGAGTAGACTCTTAGGAGCTGTTGCAAGAGGAACATACACCTGGTCAGAAAATGGGCCCCTAATACAGAAAGTACATGTGATGTCTGTCCTGCATGTGCCCAATGTGCTGACGGCAGGGTAGCGACAGTACTGACTCCCATTGTGCTGCTGCTGTTCAAGTGGTGCGGCCAGACAGGTGGTGCATGGGCAAGGAAGGCTGCATAAGTGGCTGGACTTTGTGATGTGATGTCTGAGATGACTTCAGACATATCTAAAATTTCAGGAACTGAGATGCCTTCTTATATAGCCTGTCTCCAGTGATCAGTTTTTCCAGAGACTGAGTCATAGAAGAGACCAGTTCACAATGCAAAGCAAACACCTGAAGGTTGGTGGCCTTGAAACTGAAGTAAACCTGGAAGCAGCCCATGGACTTCCTTTATTCATGCCCTTTTTGCTTGGAAAGGAAAGAATCAAACCATATACCAGATGTCCATGGTTTGGCATCATCTCTGTGGAGAACTGAACTCTTTCATCCTGCACTAGGAGTCTGCCAGGGAAATAAATGCTATCAGCAGTGGAGTGTGCTCTCCTCTACTTTGTCTTGTAGGCTGAAATCTATGCTCAGTGATGCTTGTTCAAAGATTATTTCCCCCTCATCGCTGTATTTTGTTCACTTCTGCACAATCCAATCTGTTAGTAAAGCTAGAAGCTGAAAGCAAAATTCTGATGTATAGTAAAGGCCATGGAGTGATTGCAGGAGCTATCATCCAGGGAAAGATTGAGTAAACTAACGGGCTCCATATATAAAAATACCGTCACTGTGTAGATAATAGAATCATAGAATGGTTTGGGTTGAAAGGGACCTCCAAAGATCAACTGGTCCAACCCCCTCTGCAGTCAGCAAGGACATCCTCAACTAGATCAGATTGCCCAGAGCCTTGCTAAGCCTCACCTTGAATATCTCCAGGAATGGGGCCTCAACTACCTCTCTGGGCAACCTGTTCCAGTGTTCCATTACCCTTGTGGTAAAGAACTTGTTCCTAACATCCAGTCTAAATCTACTGTTCTCTAGTTTGAAGTCATTGTCCCTCATCCTGTCACCATAGGCCTTTGTAACCAGTCTCTCTCAAGCCTTCTTGTAGGCTCGCTTCATGTACTGGAAGGTCCTTATTAGGTCTTCATGGAGCCTTCATTTCTCCAGACTGAACAACTCCAGCTCCCTCAGCCTGTCTTTAGTATCAAGAATGCTTTAACACAGTGGAGAGAGAGAAGCTTTATAGAGAAAACTAACTGGAAATGACAGTATGAAATGAAATGTCAGAAAATGTTCTTTAAATATAACAGCCTTTTGTCAAATATTTGGTGGCAGAAAATGCAACTGAGAAAGTGGCTTGTAGTGACAGAAAATGGATTTGGAACATGAGTTCTTTGGAAATTACTGTAAGAATAAAACTCTCAAAGAATTAGCATACTATTCTGTATCTTGTGTTCAGAAATAGCATAAAATGCAATTTACTGAATAGACCTTTCTAATTGGTATCCATATTGTCATGGCAAGGGGAGAATTAAAACTATTGTTTTCAAGAGAGAAATAACTGAAGCCACACTTCTGATAACAGATATTTATGTGGAG
This sequence comes from Ramphastos sulfuratus, assembly GCA_013399055.1. Taxonomy (NCBI): domain Eukaryota; kingdom Metazoa; phylum Chordata; class Aves; order Piciformes; family Ramphastidae; genus Ramphastos; species Ramphastos sulfuratus. The sequence continues at coordinate 14,812 of WBNM01043321.1, read as the reverse complement.
GAGACAAGTTAGGGATATTTCAGATTTACTGTCGTCTTGGTGTGTCTGAAAAATAATGTGTTAAGTATACTGGCAAGGAGGTGGAGAAAGGAGGATGGAAGAATTCAAATGTACTGGCTGCAGGTGTGCAGGTCTGGTGGTAATGTCTGCTCCCCTGTTCTTCTTTGTTCTGGTACTCCAATTTGTCTCAACTCTTCAGTTGTTCACATTTCAAGGCTGCTATCTTCCCCTTCCTCCCGGAGACCTAAGCACTTGCAAATCAGATTTGAGCATCCTCCCTGCGCTCCATAGGGATGCGGGAAAGCTGCTGTTTTGAGGGAGACTTGTGTTCTCCCTGTGCAGTTCTTGGATTGAACTTATAGTTGACCACAGTAGCGGCAGTCCTATGTGTCAAATTTTCTGGTTTGCAGTTGTGTGGTTCATTTTGGAAAATGTCCCTCCATGCAGAGGAATGACTCTAAGGTGCAGCTGGGAGCTGTGTACTTTCTATCACTGAGAAAACCATACACTGATCTGGAAACAGGCAACTTTTTTTTGAATGATGGCTTTGTACAGTACTTAGCTGGTACTTCTTTAAACCCTTTGCATTCTCTGAAGGGTGCTGGAGTACTGGTGTTACAAAATTTATTTGGACTAATATTTTAAAGTCACTTACTGTGCCTAATTGCTATATTTGCTACTTCCACTAGCTACTAGCTGGCTAGCACCCTGGCCGCTTGCTGTCGAGGAACCTTTCTCTCTGGTGAGGGTGGAGGCACTCTGAAATTTTTAGCAAATTAGGAATTGTTCAAATTTGAGCAAGTGATTCAGGAAAGGGTGCTCCAGCAAACCTTCTGTCAAAAGAAGCTCTTTGCAGAAAGAGTGATTTGCCATTGGAATGGGCTGCCCAGGGAGGTGGTGAAGTCACTGTTCCTGAAGTCTGGCAGGAGACTGGCACTTGATGCCATGGTTTAGTTGATCAGATGGTGTTGGGTGATGGGTTGGACTTGATCTCGAAGGTTTTTTCCGACCTGATTAATTCTGTGATTCTGTGAAATTATAAACTCCTGTATTGAAATGTGCAAACACTAAAGGTTCTCACTTAAATGGTTCGACTTTGATGATAATGTTTGTTTTTTAAAACAAGAATTTTTAAGCCTAATTAAACTTAAGAATTTGGGACCCATTGAGAGACTTCATTACCAGATAAAAAACAGATGCTAATCTCAAGTTAGAATGCAGGAGTCAAGTCTAAGTGTGTTACTCTTTAAATATTTGTTAATGCTTTCTATGTCGTGTTCATTTAATGCTTAAGAAGTGCTCCTCTCAGCACCTAGATGTAAATCTGACCAAATCCTTTTTTATGGTACAGTTGTAGTTGTAGTAGCTTCAGATTTTTTTGCATTCATAAAAATGCATTTTCACTTGTGCAGGCAAACTGTCTGGCTTAATAACTTCAGAAATAATGAAAGGCTTTGGAGGAATATTGAATTACTCTGAAAATCCACTCTAAATTCTTCTCACTAAAGAAAGTAGCCACAGCCAGAAGGTGTGCATTTGAAGAGCAGAAATGTACTTACTATAAGGGAAAAAATGAGATATAGGTACCAGGAAAAGTTTGACTCCATTTATAAACCAGAGATCTCATTTTCTCCTACCTTTTTTTTTATTCAGAGGTTGCAGGAGGCTTGCTCTTTTTCAACTTCCAGTCAGATTTTCAACTTTGAATGAACAAGGTGAAATGAACAAAATAGTCCCCCTACACTTGCTAACTCTTTTGAGACCAGAAGTAAATAAGGCAAAAGGTCTTTCTTTGTAAGAGTAATTGGAAATGCCTACATGTGAGGTGAGAATGTCAGTCTCAGCATTTGCTACATGGGAAAAGCTGAAAATAATAAATGTAGAGTGGGATTTCCTGATGGTTAAGTCTTGACTTGACCTCCCATCAGGTGGGGCAAAAGTCCTGACCTCTTAGAAATAATAAAAATGCCCTTTTTCCACTTAAATTAGGAATGAAGGCACTGAGGCAACTTACAGCTCCAGCTACTCCTGTGGTTAATTACATGTTTGTAATAGATTAAATAGTAAGTTTTGATATCAATTGTCTTCCATCATTTTAAGCAAATGGAGTGTGGTTCAATTTTGAATGTTTGAGCTTTTTTGTTGTTGTTGTGTTTGTGGGGGTCGATTTGTTTGTTTTTAATTAAACTAGAAATGTGGGTAGTATTTCAGTCTTGCTACACCTACCTCTGTTGTTTTTGTCTACCTTCACATAAAGTGGAGTTAAGGTTTCTAAGGCCGAGTCTGGGTCTGGCTTGGGTGCAAGGTGGGTTACTGTGCTTTGGTCCCTTCTTTCTCCAAACTCCTTCTGGCCTATGAGAATTGAGTGTCCTCACAATATTCAAGATGTTTGTGAAGCAATAATAGCAACCTGCAGAGAGAACAAAAGTAGGAGAAACAAAAGATCTATCACAGAATTTCTTTTAGTATTTGTGAAGTTAAATGTAGTGTGAGAATCTGTTCCAAGCCAGTTAAGAACTGGGGAGAATTACTTTAATGTCTGTCCTTTTTGGGAAGAGCATGTATAAAATGCTTGATCTCATTTTTTTACTACTCTGTATCAGATAATCTATGCCTTAGCTCAAGAGCTGACATCAATTACTTTTGTGGAGAAGGAAGAGATTTGATATTCTTGCCACGTTGCCTGTAAAAAAGGGAAGATTCATGCTTCTGTCAAAAAGTAAATTTTATCACAGCTCTTTGGAGTGACAGATACAGTGTAGCAATTGCATAGGTCTGTAAACTGCAGTGGTATGGAATAAATAATGAACTGGCTTGAGAAGAAAATTGGTTATGGCCACTTCAGCCTTTTGACATTACCTGTAAATTGTGGAATCTTCTGGCTCTACTTCCCACTCTTATCTCTGATTATGATGCTAATCTTCTGTGGACCAGATCTTTCTAAATACCAGCATAACTACTTTTTAAAAATTAAATTCTATCAGCCCTGCATCTGATAGCCTGGAAATTGCTGGTGTGTCCTATGCTATATATATAAAATTAAAATTATTTTAATATATTTCTATGTTATTATGTATATATATTTATGTACATAAGCAAAATTATTTTCAAATCCATGCCTACATGGAATTTTGTTCAACTGTACTAAGACCTGCTGTTAGCTGAGGAGCATAGTTTGGAGATGTCAGTGCAGTGCTGAGCCACCAAATCTACAAGACCTCCAGAGTATCCACAGTATGAGCTGTAAACCTGGTTAAAACAGGTCATCCCTTCCAGAGAGAGAGGCATGATGCTTCCTATTCCCTTTCCCAGATGTCTGGGGACCTCTGCAATGGGAAAAACAGTTTTTTCCAACCCTGGCCAAAAGACTGGATGTTTGCATTTTCACACTTAATCCTGCTGCTACAGAGTGGAGAAGTATTTTATATACTTTCTGTGAGACAGGGAAGTGTCTCAGCTCCTGCGGAGGCTTAAGGAGGAGGTAGCAGTGGTGGAGGTATTAGTGCAGATCTCTATGGACATTTGCAGGCTGTTGCCCCACTCTGTCCACTCCCCGCTTTGGCCAGCTGAGGCTCCAAAACTTTTAAAAGCACATCACTGTGGCACTGCACTAAAATTTGGTAATACTGTCGTGGTCTAGACAAGTTCACTCGGAAGAAGCAGCAGAAAGCATGAGCCACACAAGCAAGCAAGCAGGCAGGCAATGAGTGAGTGCCTGTGAGGATGTGGTTTTCATCTACAGCCTCCTAACGCTGTTGTCATTGAGGGGAAGATTGCCTATGCCTGCAGTGCAAATTCTGGACAAGTCAGGAGCATGCAGATACTGCCATTATTGCAGGCTTCACAGAATCACAGGATGTTACAGGTTGGAAAGAACCTCAAAAGATCATCCAGTCCAACCCTCCCGCCAGAGCAGGATCACCTATAGCAGATCATACAGGAACACATCCAGGCAGGTCTTGAATATCTCCAGAGAAGGAGATTGCACAATCCCCCAAGGCAGCCTGTTCCAGTGTTCTGTCACCCTCACAGTGAAGACAATTTTTCTCATGTTTACATGGAAATTCATGTGCCTCAGCTTCCACCCATTGCCCCTTGTCATGTCATTGAGCATCACAGAGATGAGCCACTTGGCACTTACCCTTTACATATTTATAAACATTGAGGTCACTCCTTGGTTTCCTCCAAACTAAAGAGCCCCAGCTCCCTCAGTCTCACCTTGTAAGACAGATATTCCACTCCCTTCATCATTTTTGTGATGCTACTCTCTGGAAGCAGTTCTTAGTCCCCCTTGAACCAAGGGGCCCAAAACTGGATACAGTAGTCCAGATGCAGCCTCACTAGGGCAGAGTAGAGGAGGAGGAGAACCTCTCTTGACCTACTAGCCACACTCCTACTAAGACACCCCAGAATGACATTGTCCTTGGCCACAAAAGTACACTCATGGTCATCCTTCCATCCACTAGGACCCCCATGTCCCTTTCCCCTTTGCTGCGNAGCCTGGAAATTGCTGGTGTGTCCTATGCTATATATATAAAATTAAAATTATTTTAATATATTTCTATGTTATTATGTATATATATTTATGTACATAAGCAAAATTATTTTCAAATCCATGCCTACATGGAATTTTGTTCAACTGTACTAAGACCTGCTGTTAGCTGAGGAGCATAGTTTGGAGATGTCAGTGCAGTGCTGAGCCACCAAATCTACAAGACCTCCAGAGTATCCACAGTATGAGCTGTAAACCTGGTTAAAACAGGTCATCCCTTCCAGAGAGAGAGGCATGATGCTTCCTATTCCCTTTCCCAGATGTCTGGGGACCTCTGCAATGGGAAAAACAGTTTTTTCCAACCCTGGCCAAAAGACTGGATGTTTGCATTTTCACACTTAATCCTGCTGCTGCAGAGTGGAGAAGTATTTTATATACTTTCTGTGAGACAGGGAAGTGTCTCAGCTCCTGCAGAGGCTTAAGGAGGAGGTAGCAGTGGTGGAGGTATTAGTGCAGATCTCTATGGACATTTGCAGGCTGTTGCCCCACTCTGTCCACTCCCCGCTTTGGCCAGCTGAGGCTCCAAAACTTTTAAAAGCACATCACTGTGGCACTGCACTAAAATTTGGTAATACTGTCGTGGTCTAGACAAGTTCACTCGGAAGAAGCAGCAGAAAGCATGAGCCACACAAGCAAGCAAGCAGGCAGGCAATGAGTGAGTGCCTGTGAGGATGTGGTTTTCATCTACAGCCTCCTAACGCTGTTGTCATTGAGGGGAAGATTGCCTATGCCTGCAGTGCAAATTCTGGACAAGTCAGGAGCATGCAGATACTGCCATTATTGCAGGCTTCACAGAATCACAGGATGTTACAGGTTGGAAAGAACCTCGAAAGATCATCCAGTCCAACCCTCCCGCCAGAGCAGGATCACCTATAGCAGATCATACAGGAACACATCCAGGCAGGTCTTGAATATCTCCAGAGAAGGAGATTGCACAATCCCCCAAGGCAGCCTGTTCCAGTGTTCTGTCACCCTCACAGTGAAGACAATTTTTCTCATGTTTACATGGAAATTCATGTGCCTCAGCTTCCACCCTTTGCCCCTTGTCATGTCATTGAGCATCACAGAGATGAGCCACTTGGCACTTACCCTTTACATATTTATAAACATTGAGGTCACTCCTTGGTTTCCTCCAAACTAAAGAGCCCCAGCTCCCTCAGTCTCACCTTGTAAGACAGATATTCCACTCCCTTCATCATTTTTGTGATGCTACTCTCTGGAAGCAGTTCTTAGTCCCCCTTGAACCAAGGGGCCCAAAACTGGATACAGTAGTCCAGATGCAGCCTCACCAGGGCAGAGTAGAGGAGGAGGAGAACCTCTCTTGACCTACTAGCCACACTCCTACTAAGACACCCCAGAATGACATTGTCCTTGGCCACAAAAGTACACTCATGGTCATCCTTCCATCCACTAGGACCCCCATGTCCCTTTCCCCTTTGCTGCGCTCCAACAGGTTAGGCTTGTTGGCTTAGTTTTATGTAATGAACATTCAAAACTGCTTGTCTTCTGCTTGGTGCAATTTTGTTCACTGCAAGTGAGTGGTGAAATGATGTGTCAGTTCCCATTGAACTATGAGGAAAGCTCCACCTAGCCATTAGCTCTCACTGGTATCAGTTCCTTTGCATATAGGGGTGAAGAGATGTACACTGTTTATTGAAGGTTCCTCTGAAGTCCTTTATTGGATGCCGCTGAACTTGGCTAGGAAAAACAAAAGGGAGCATTTAGCACCAAGAGCATCCCAGCAGTACTGACTGCTTGGCAAGTGTTGCATCCCAGTATTGCCTGTCATCTGCCAGACTTGAAACTGGGCAGGGCACCCTGCTCTTGCACTCAGAGTGAAATTGCAGAGAGCAGTGAAGCAAGACAGAAAATGTTTGGGTCGTCTTTAGAGATCTGGAGTGAACCTGTTAGACCTGCTAGAACATGCCAGGTTGTCCAAGAGCTTATTGCAGGCTGCTTTTGCTCTCAAAACCTGTGCAAGCTGAAAACTTGACAGCATTTTTCCAGAATTTGGGGTTGATGTACCAACTGAATACCAGATGGGCAGGTGATGCCTGTAGTGCTCTGCACAATGGTTGAATAGCATAAATCCGCTGTGGCACACAGTAGCAATCTTGTACAGGCCTAGGAATCCACTGGTGTGTGCAACAACAACAAAAAAGGATATTACAGGAGAGAAGGAATGGAGAAGTAGCAGGGATTAGCATCCTACTTAGTCCTTGAAGGAGAACTAGCAAGGATTAGCATTCTTAGTCTTTGAATGAGTTTTATCTAAAAGTGATAAAGAGGAGAGAATAGCTGTCCCCAAGCAAAAAAAGGCCAGGCTGGGTAGGTTTAAAATCTCCCAAGAGAAGGAGCAAGACAGGCAGAATGTGTTTGACAGCCATTTCTGAGTGAGTCATGCTTAACTGTCTGTCTGGAGCCACGAGGAATTTGCAAAACTGGATAATTGTTCCTATTTATTTCTTAAATTATATGGAAGATGACAGTGTTCTAGCTTGTGTGTTTTGGTGTAAAATGTCTTGCTGTGGGCTGGTTTTATCCCTTTTTATTTTAAATTGCAGTTTTGTTTATCTTTTCCACTTCCATGTGAGAGTCAGGTCTATTCCTGCTGCGTCCTACAAGCTGGTGAGGGGATGGCTTCCCCTCGTTCTGGGTCAAGAGCTCACATCTCTGTGCGTGGCTGTAGCAGGGAGGTTGACTTCTATGATCTGCAAGTTAAGGACAAACACCCAGCACTGTACAGCCCACAGGAAGAGCAGTCAGCACTGGAGAGGGCTGTAGGAGCTTTCCTGAGCTCTTTGGTTCAGTGCAGAATCTGAATGAGCAGGGCACTGGTTGTAAAAGAATAACAATGATAAAGTCTTTATAGACTTTATGCAGGCATGAAAGAGATATAAAAAGCCAATGTATAATTTTCTTCTCTTGGCTCTTGGGCACTGGATCTGTTCACTGTTCCTTTGCTTCTCTAACTCCTCCACTACCCTTGATTAACTAGATAACACATGAGCTTTGTTGGTTATTTTCTGTCTGGGAAGAGAGAGAGAGGGTGGCATTGGCCCCTTCTGGGCTTTCTTTGTCTGAGGAGGAAGATTGGATTTCTGTATTATTTCTAAATTGTATATAACTGTAAATACATGTAAATACATTGTTTATATATGCTTGTAAATTTAGCCATGCTGTAAATATAGCTTTATCTTACTTCCAAGCTGTCTGAGTTGGTCTGGTAAATTTTAATTGGGAGGGGGAAGTTCCTAAGCCACCACACTTGTAGAATAAGATAAGTTATGAGGTTGGTTGTTTGTTTTTTGATAGCAAGCAGGTCAAAGGAAGAGCTTGAACTCAAATGTTTGCTGTTGGGTAAATCTTTGTAATCAGTTATATCTGAGTTTAGGACAAGGTTTGTTAAGGCCACGTTCTAGAAGTGCTCTCAAGTTTCTGCAAATGTCCATATACAACAAAACCCACCTGTATCTATGAAAAATGGGCAAACTTGCAAAACTTGTGAATTATTTCCTAATTTAAATTCAGTGTGCAATTAAGGTTTTGTAATTACAGCTCTAGGAAAAGTGAAGTTTGTGTTGCTTATGCTGAAGAAGAGGTGCCAGACTACAGACCAAAATGATGACAAATGGCCTCTGTGTGTACAGGGGTGGAACAGCATGGAAATACCTACAAGCAGTTGTAAATGACATACTATAATTAGAAATTATCCTAAGTTTACTGTACCATAAGGCAAAGTTTGTCTTCCTGAAACAGTGTGAGTTACTATGCATGCATAACCAGCTTTTGAACTAGTGGGACTCCTTCCCTGGAAAGCTCAGAGAATCCTCCAATGTCTTGCAAGTGTGGTAGGGCTGTTTGACAGGAAAATATTTTGTCAGCCTAGTTCAGTGACATCCATCTGTGACACTGAACTTGCCTGGGCAGGTTTTACTTAACAAATTTGCTACATAATCTCTCAAGTTCCCCTGTTAGGAACACAAATCTTTATGAAAATACCATTGTTTCCCCCTCATCATTAATGAGATGTTTACAGTGAGAGATTTCTCAAGCAGTTCTGCTTCCTTGTGTTGGTTGCCTTGCAGCCAGAACATTTCCAAGCAAGTCAGAATTCATTTTGGTTGTTTAAGGAGAGACTAACTGAATGTGTATGCTGAGGAGAAATTGAATTTGTGCACACTCGTCGTCTTTTCTCGTATGCGCCAAGTACAATAAAAAGAAATGGTTGAAATTAAATTTGGAGAACAGCCATTTTAATATTGCATGTATTTTCAACTGTAATATTGTGGCAACAGGTTAGAAACATGTAATTTCATCTCTAACAGAGTCATAAGCACAGTGCTCTCTGCAGCTGGCAAAGGAGGCTTAACCATGTCAGCAACACTTCATTTAGAGCACCGAAGAGGGAAAACTGCCCTCAAGTGTGGTGATATCTACATATGAAGAGCTGGTTTATTCCCACCTGGTTACACAGATTTGTTAAAATGTTTTTCTATGCAACGTTTACTTATTCTGTGATATCCTTGCTATCAATCCAGAGGGACCTAGAAGAGCTGGAGAGGTGGGCCCAGGTGAACCTCATGAGGTTCAACAAGAGCAAGTGCAGGGTCCTGCACCTGGGCCAGAACAATCCTCACTATGAATACAGACTGGGGATGAGGTGGCAGAAAGCAGCCCAGGGGAAAAGGACTTGGGAGTGCTCATGAATGAGAAGCTGGACATGAGCAGACAGTGAGAAGGCAAATCACATCCTGGGCTGCATCCAAAGAAACATTGCCAGCAGATCCAGAGAGGTGATTCTGCCACTTTGCTCTGGTGGGATCTCGCCTGGAGTATTGTGTCTAGTTCTGGAGCTCTCAATAGAGGAAGGACGTGGACCTGATGGAGAGGGTCCAGAGGAGGGCCACAAAAATGATCAGGAGGTTGAAACATCTCTGCTATGGGGACAGGCTGAGGGAGCTGGCTGGGGTTGTTCAGCCTGGAAAAGAAGGGGCTCTGGGGAGACCTAATAGCAGCCTTCCAGTATGTGAAGGCAACCTGCAAGAAGACTGGAGAGAGACTGTGTACAAAGGCCTGCAGGGACAGAACTAGGGGCAATAGCTTCAAACTAGAGAAGAGCAGATTTAGATTGGATGTTAGGAACAAGTTCTTTACTGAGAGGGATGGAACACTGGAACAGGTTGCCCGAGGAGGTGGTTTGGGCCCCGTTCCTGAAGATATTCAAAGTGAGGCTGGATAGGGCTCTGGGCAGCCTGATCTAGTTGAGAATGTCCCTGCTGACTGCATGGGGTTTGGACTAGGTGACCTTTGGAATTGCTTCAAGCCTGGACCATTCTATGATTCTGTCAACAAAATACAAGTTAAACAACTGATAATCTTGATGTTGTTGTTGTTTTGTTTGTTTGCTTGTTTTTCCTTTGGTCAGAGCAACTTGTATCTTCCCATAGGAAGCTGTTCCACATATTAAAAATAGGAAGGAGCACTATGGCTGAAGTCCCAGTAGGATATGGACCTCTTATAGGTGTTTTCCACAGGGTGGGAAGGTGTTGCTGTGGCAGGAGATGCTCTAAATCCACAAAGAGCATCCAAAAAGTGGGGTCATGCCTTAGCATTTGTAGGGTGAAGGGCTGATCTTCTGTGATAACTCCTCAGTAGAGTTTACTGGTATGTGGAAACTATAGATGTATGCATTTTATTTTGTAACCTGCTCTCCCCTAACATTTAATTGCTAAGCTTACAGTCTTTTAATGGTAAAATGAAAGATTTATAGAGAGGAGGAGGCATGAACAGAGAATATTGTTTCTATTGAGGATGTGTGCTCCTCATATGGTTGTCATTGTTCTGAGTGACTATTACATTGTGCCTTGGCTTTACCTATGGCAGGAGATTAAATAACTGCTTCAGGACCTCTATTCTGTATGCCTATGAAATGATGATCAGTGACAGAGCAAAGTGTACAGCTGTTGGGGGAAGGGGGGGCTGTTGCCTTTTATTTTTTTAACCTTGAAGTATTGGCATCTCATTAAGATCATGAGTCAAGCAAAAGGCTTTCTATTTGATGAAACTAGATTAATCTTGTAAAAAAATCCTCTACAGATACTAAGCCAAACCTGTAGACACCAGTGGAAATTTCTATAATTTAACAGACTTCAGATGAAGAACAAAATTATGAATATATTTCAGAGAGATAGTGGTGATAATCATCTTCTCTTGACCTTTTCTGGAGACTAACTGTGGTATTGTTTCAAAGCCAAGAGTGACAAAATTTCAAGGAGTAAGTTCTCATCCAATTTTGTAATGGTAACTCAGTAACATTTTTTTTTTTCTTTTTGAGGTCACATTGCATCTGGGTGACCTAAGTCTGGCTTAAAGTGTTCTTCCATTCACTAAAATATTGGAAATTGGTGGCATGCATGTTTTTAAATGAACTCTGAGTCAACCTTGCGTTTCATTGAGGGATGATGTGCAGGGAAATCAGTTTGTAGATCTATATTGTGTGAGAAATGAAGATAATCTTCCTCACGTTTAAAAGGCTAGGGCTGTAGCAGACAGTTTATAATGCTGTGTAGGATGTGATTGAATACTTGTCTTCTTTTTATAGCATGTCTGGAGAATCCCTAGTACAGGCTGTTCAAATGCATACCAAAACTGTTGTTATACCTGATTTCCTTTTATTTGCTTATTAGCTGAACTGACTCACCGCTGTTGATCTCAGCTATATTTTCTTGCCTACTTAGCTGTGGTTGCCAGTGATCCTTCTAACAGTGTGCTTCTAAAATAAATTTGGCCTGGATGCAGACTGCTGGCAGAGTGAGCACCAGAGCCTTGAGTTGCTTTTTTGAAGTCTGGGGCAAAGCCCTGGGCAAGTGCTCTTTCCGCTGGTTTTGTGTGGCTTCTGTGTCATGTGGGTCAGGCTCCCAAATGCCTCATCCTGGAAAGAAATGTGGTGAAGGGCAGGAAGAGGGAGACCACCAATTACCTATTTTCTTCCTGAATATTTTCCTGTATCTGGGTTAAGCCTGAATGGTAACATCTTATGTAATGGTCTTGTTTTAAGATAGAGCCCAGTTTTCTGTATCTGTTGAGGGATAAAATAAGGAGGATGAAATTTTGACTTTTGTCTTGATGTTAATTTTGCCATTAACTCAATGGGACCAGGGTTTCTCCCTGAACATACCTGATAAAACAAGAAAGTAGCTGAGGAACTTTAAAGATTTATTTAAAGACCTCATTGCTCTCTACAACTACCTGAAAAAAAAATTGTAGTGAGGTGGGGGTCAGTCTCTCCTCCCAAGTAACTAGCCATAGGATGAGAGGAAATGGCCTGAAATTGTGCCAAGGGAGGCTTAGGTTAGATATTAATAAAAAATTCTTTTCTGCAAGAGTAGTCAGGCATCGAAACAGGCTACCCAGGAAGATGGTGAGGTCACCATCCCTGGAGATGTTCAAGAAATGTGTGGACACAACAATTCAGGAGAAGGTTTAATGGCTGTGGTGGTCTTATGTTGATCATTGAACTTGATAGTCCCAGACATTTTTTTCCAACCCAAATGATTCTGTGATTTGCTGTGAATGTAAAAATTCCATTTCTTAAAAGCTGGATAGCCACTGCACTTTTGTCTTTTGGCTCTAAAGATATTTTGTATTCTGCAAGAAACAGTTACCTCTTAGAGGTGACTGAGGTAGTTACTTCTAAGCATTGAATCTAGCTCTAGATGATCAGTGTTTTGGGGGGTTTTATGTGTGTGGTGTGTTACAGAAATGTCCAGGAAAACAGTTGACTGCTCCTTTTGTCAATGTAGTGCTTCTGAGGGATGCTAAAATGACCAGACTGGGGCCTGTACTTTTATTTATCAACCAAAAAGGTACAGCCTGTGACACTGAAAGCTTTGCCTCACATTTTTGCCTCAGCTCCTGAGTAGGTGGTTAGTATTCTTGAGTTTTCTGATCTCATAAGGACAGGTGAGGGAAAAGATATTTATGCTGGGGTAATTTTCATATCTGCTTTTGAAAACAAGTAGCCTGAGTCTGTTCATTAGAGAAATCTGAAGAGTGAAAAGTACATTGAGAGATGTTTGCTTCAGCTCCTGGTTGTTGCTGTTTGTACCTGTTTCTCATTATACACATGAAGGAGCTCATGGAATAGATAATTCTCAATTGGAATGAAAAAAAAATTAAAAGAGAGTGAAAGACAAAGAAAAAAGTTGTATTAAATTTGCCTTGTGTGTTTTTGATGAGCAGTGTTTGTAGAATTCTGAAAAATGGTGAGGAAACTTGATGAGACACGGCCAACAAAAGGCCTTTTTGTACTGCTTCTGACTTGCAGTGATATTAGCTTTCCTTCATAAACAAGACTTGCCAAATTATTCAGACATCAGGGAGGCTTACAAAGCCCAATCTGAAAAACAGACTGTTTTAAAATATGATAGTAAAAAGGTAGAGTTTCAGTATTGTAAGGATTCCACTCAATTTCTCAACTAGGAAAAATGCTATGGGGTAAGTAAAGATACTAGAATTCAGGGTGGGGACAACACACTCAAAGCAAAAGATATTTGTAATTGCCTTCATAAGTGCTGATAAATTTGGTGTGGTAGAGCAGAAGCAGCTGGAAAGTGACAACGGCATGCTCATAAAATCTGAAGGCAAAAGGCTGGAAATACAAGTTCTGGCTGCTGCAGGTTTTGTTTTTGTCAAATACATTAATCCTTACTGGGTTGGAGTATTAGCATCAGTGGACCATTTTGCTAATTTCATGCTCATATTCGTGCAAACCTCATGAACTTCAGAGGAATTGTACACACATAACAGTATTAAATTAATGAAAACCTGGAGTTCAGACTGGAAATACTATATTCTAGGGTGGTGAATGGCTAATTTTTTCATTTTGAGTTCATCAATAACTACATCTCATGAAATGGCTGTGATGTGTACTTAGTGCATGTTGTGCATCTGTGGTTCTTTTGAACCTGATTCCTTAGTAAGAGGAGGCTGATGCAATCACACTGTCTCTGTCCTTCCTTCTAATGACTTTTGGACTTAGTGGCACATTTCATCAACATTTAACAGAGAGACAAAAGTTTAAATGTAGTTTAATCATTAGGACTGTTGCAAATGTAGAAAGCTGAAGAAAGAGAAAATGTTGTACTACACCTTCTGCTTTGAGGCACACAGGTTCTATAGATACCTGTGCTGGTTTGAGACTAACTGGAATATTTTAATGAGAGAAATTAGATCATTGGTTGTGAAAAGAAAATAATGAATTCTATATCATTTGTTGGTTTGCTGAGAGGGATAAAAAGCCAAAATATAAACAAATCTTGTTCACTTTGGGCTGTGTTGCTGGATCTATTCACTTCCTCTTAACTCCGCTCTAATACCTCCCCACTAATAAATAACAAGTAAGCTTTGCTGGCTTTTATTTTTCTTTGCCTGGCTAGGAAGTGAGATAGAGAGGGTAGCTTTGAGCCCTTCTTTTATCCAGGAGGGAGTTTGGATTTCTGTATTACTTCTAATTTGTATATAATTGTAAATACTTGCAAATATATTGTGTATATAAATGTGTACATTTTGCTTTGCTGTAAATATAGCTGCATCTTATTTCCAAACCCTCTGAGCTAGCCTGGTAAATTTCAATAGTTGGGGGGGGGAGTTCCTAACCCACCACAATACCAAAGAATCCAGGCAAATGTGGAGCAACTCTGTACCCAAGAAATCTGCAGGACATCTGCCTCCTTTTCCCTTACTTGAGAGGCCTATCTGGAAGGGAGGGATCCCAACAGGATGTAAAGCATTTAAGAACTTTTTCCTCAGAGAAGACAAAGACAAATTCTATGGAAAGCCTGTGATAAAGTCATAGAGCTATGATAAAGTCAAACACCACTGTGAGGTAGAGCACTAAAAGGCAGTGGATGTGTGCCATTGGGTCTGAGCCATGTTTCACACTTGTGGTGTCCTGCAGCATGGCTCTGAAAAGCAGACAATTGGCAAGGATGTGAAAGAAGGCAGAGCACTAAAGTTGCCCACAGTTCTCAGTGCGGCCGCATAGGAGGAAATGGAGGTTTTGTGGTGGAATGTCAATTTTGTGATGCTAAAGGTGCTTTAGGAAAAGAGAGAGGAGGGGAAAAGGTATTTTACTAGCAGATTTTTGAGTATGCAGAATATGGCTATACTTTAAAAAAGGATAAATTACAGATGCTGAGACTTGCAGTCATAAGCTCAGGCAGATGTTTACTTCTGACACGTTGTCGGGGAGGGGTA